>WITN01000820.1:0-37283 GCA_015025155.1 Lactarius quietus | reverse complement strand
GACGGGAAACGTGTTATCAGGGATAGACTCACTCGCTCGTCCAGCTTTACTCTTCGTCATAAACGCAAAGATCTTAAAACTTCGTCCATTGTCTGCGCAATGATATCCTTGATCGCCTCCATCGTCGCTTTTTCGGTATTTTTCTCGAGCCGATGGAAGAAGTTCCGATGTCCTCGAAATCACGATGAGCGCATTATAGCTGCGATAACCCGTTTGCCGCCTGCGTGAATTCGGCATCAGACCAGTTCGAGTGAGGGTGATCCAGGACGATAGCTACCGAAAGGAGGACGTTGGCACCAGCGAAAATGACACTCGCGGTTTGAATACCTAAACATATGATATCAGAAGTTGGGCCGTAGGAAGGAATCCGAATGGCATTTTACCAGTCAACGCCGCGCCAATCACAGAGGAAGACGCACAGAGGACTTGACGATGGGGTTCAGCGATTTCATTAATTTATCGTAAGACGCAGAGTCGTATTCTTTGACCTGATCACGAAAGATGGGGAAATTTCGCGGCGGTGGATTTGCCTCCAGCTTTTTGATGAACGGACGAAGGCTTTCGTTTTTCTCAACTGTTCCCGCAAATCTTCATGATGTCATCTAGTGTAGAAGAGCTTGAAGCAGTGGAGGTGTCTTAGACATGCAACAGCGGCGAGGAGAGTCGGCGTCTGAGCGTATGATACTGGTAGTACGGGTGTGAAGTGGGCGAAAGTATGATACTGGCGCACGGGCACGGGTGAGAAGTGGACCATCAGAAAAGAATCTTTGTCATAAGGTTTGGCAGTTACGCCCACATTCAGCCTCATGGACGACGTTACCTGAGTCTTATAGGCCTTATCGCCGACGGACGTCGAGGGTGGCGCGATAGAAAGAGGGTTTGGTGCAAGTTAGATCCGTGGTGTCGGTTTGTTCGCGTCACGTGAGTGGTCCGTCCAAAGCCGATCTCTATTCGTCCGATGCAGTTCCGATGCTTGCATGAATCCTCAATCCTCACCAAGATCGGATGGTTAACAAAAGCAAGTGGCAGTGGTACAATTTATATGAGGTAGCGATAAATATGTTTTTATTACCCGTGAATGTGGACGAAGCCGTCAGTTTGTAAAGGGTATATGAAGGGTAATCGGTGGAGGTAGTAGGTAAGGTGATAGATAGCTGAAAGAAAAGATGATGAGAAATTTCGAATGCCAGGAGTATCATGCTCTCGAACCGCGAGCGCCGCGGCATGGCACCAAACTCGTCGTACGACTTCGGCCCTGGGCGCCTACGCGAATTCGCGTCAACCACTTCGCTCTGGAAGCGTCCTCGGGCGAGCAACGCCGGACGGCGCTCTGACTCTTCGACAACGCGCAGAAGATCGACCGGTGCCGTCTCGCTTGGTTTTCGTTCACGCGGCCGCACGGTAAGACTTTTGAGCTGCGTCTGCGGTTAGGTACGATCCCGTGACCGTTCGGCCAATTATTGCCGTAATTGCTGTTGGAGAAATCATCTCGTCCCGGGCAGTATGGACACGGCCATCACGGTTCCCTCAGTGGGGGTCATGCTAGGTCATTCGGAATGGGATGAACGACGTAACCTCGGTCGTGACGGTGCGTTTCTTGCTGAACTTCCCGTACGGCCCAGAACCACTGCCGCTGCGTCCGCCGCCGAATACTAGCCCGATGCTGGCGCCCAGAAGGCTCGAGTGCGTGCTGGTGTCTGTCATGTTGCTCGACGCGATGGACTGTCCCGTAGTTGACTTTGCAATTGACATGCGTGCAGACTCGTTCAAGGACCGTGCGAGGAGTAAGTCACGTTCAGAGGGGCGCGAACGCACAGGCGAACGGGGCGCGAGGATCGAAGGCACTTCGTCGCGGTCGTGGGCGTATTACAGCTCTCGGTATCAGTTCCTAGTGACGTCTCTACATCGTTGGAAGAGGCAGTGTCTGGACTGTGAGACCGTACCGTGGGAAGGCCTGCAGGCGGCGGTGGCCGTTGCTTGGAGGTACTTCGCGTAGGGGAGATGGTTGGGTGCGATGGTTGCGCAGAAAGTGCCGCAGACAAGTTGGGCAAGGACATGACTGCCCGCAAGGACGAGCCAGTGCGGTAAGGTAAACCAGGGGCCGGCTCCTCTTCCACGCAAGATAGGTGAGCGTGTTGGTACGGAGGTCTCTGGCCACTTGACAAGAGTAATGATAGTCTTTGCCACGCGTGCGAGGCAGTCGGACGTGCCCTCGATGAGATCGTCTCGCGGAAGAGGTCCTTGGGTGGGAGACCATTGGTCGAGCAGGATGCAATGACCTTTGTCACGTTTGAAGTACGGGGCTCGCCTTCCTCGCGCGGGTCAATTTGAGCAATGGACCCAAGCCGCAACTTGCTTATAAGTCTTCAAATGAATTCATAGAACAGCAGTTAGCCTCCCGATCCAGCACACTGATCACTCACTGGAAAAGGACATAGCCAACCCGCAGCACTTCTGTGAACATCCTTCGCTCTCTCTCTTCTCCCTGCCATGTTGACGCTCGAACTCATCACGCCAAGTTGAGTTGCACTCCCGTTCGTAGAAGCGCCGCTTTTCCTCATACGCGCTCGAGTCGTGCAAGGGAACGCATACGGTACTCCTCCTCAAGGCTCGCGTTTTGACCAGGTTTCAGCATCTCCAGGCAGAACACCGAATTGGCCGCGCGTACCGCCTCGCGGTGGATCGGATTCGAAGGACCGCAAGCGAGAGCGACGATGTCGAGGCGTTTATCTGGTGCGTCATGACTGAAGATGGGGAGACTGTACGCTGCCGTTATTGGTGAGGGCTCGGCGAAAGCCTACGTGGACGGGTGGGTGTAAGTTACTTTGAGACGAAGCACGCGGAACTGGAGGTGAAGATGAGCGTTGATCTGTGGACGATCGTCGGATTGCGTTAGAAGAGTACGAGGGTGGGTAATTGAGACTGGTAGTAGAGGTAGAGGTAAAGCCGCGTGGGGACACAAGCGAGGCGGAGGGGAGCAGGCTAGTAGAGAACTGGGGCTTTTGTGGCGAGAGGAAGATGGGCTCGGCGACGTCTGATCGTGGGAAAGTCGATAGGAGCGCTTACCAAGTTGTGCATAAATTACGGGGGAGAAGTAAGACCATCAGAAGGAAGCGTTTGTCATAAGATTTGGCAAGTTACGCCCTCATTCGAGCCTCATGGACGATAAGATAAGGCGCCGCCGGCGGACTTTGAGGTGGAACCGCATGGTAAAGGGATTGGCTTAAGAGAAGTGCAAGTCGCCGTCGTCTATAAGTCGCGGTAGACTCAGAGGGTGGTGATTATGAGCGCTTGAGCAGCCAACCAGAATGGCGTCGAGCTGCAGTCGAGCATATTTGCGTCCGATGCATCGTCCCCTTTATGCTGGGACCACTGTCGACTCTCAATCCCTCACCAAGATTGAATCGGTCACTGTGGGAAGCGAGCAAGACCAAACAAAGGACAATCGCGAGCGCCGGAAATTACAGTAAACAGCACCAGTTCCTGCTTTGGACAGTCTGCATGCCCACGCCTCATGTGACTTCAAGGGGGTTGACGCACGCACGATCCGCTTTGACAGACGGCTGTCTCGAACCATTCGAGGAGTTGCCTTGCCCTTACCGCCGTCTACTTCCTCTCGGTCAGGCGTCCGCAGCACTGACACGTATCTGGCCCTCGACCAAGACCCTCTTCCGTCGTCATGGGAATGAAAAAACCTCCAGTATATCATCCACTTAGCAGCTGCCACTGTCGGTATCGCGTTGTCGTCCGGCACATCTGTAGCGATCGAAGCCGCAGACATCGTCCTCATGCGCTCAGATCTCTTAGACGCTGTAGCTGGCGTCGACCTCTCACACTCGATCTTCTGCACGATTCGTCGTAATCTCATCTGGGCATGCGTCTACAACGTCTCGGCATCCCACTCGCCATGGGCCTCTTCCTCCCGCTCGGCTTGCACCTACACCCGATGATGGCTGGCGCAATGATGGCTTTCAGCTCGGTCAGCGTCGTCACGAGCTCGTTACTTAGAGGTTGGGTGCACCCGCCTCAGAGCGTTATGCCGGATGAGGTTGATGCGATGTCGAGCCAGGAGTCGGTGTGGATGACGGTGCGTGCGGCGGTGGGCGATGGGTGGGACGCTGTGCGTGAGAGACTGCATATTGGCACGGCGAGGGGTTATGCGCAGGTGAACACGGACGAAAGTGTGTAAAGAAGATATCATTGGTGCACCAGACTATGTTGCTTGTTTGCTTTCTGTCGCTGTGTTTTTCTGTACTATCCTTTGCTGGTGTAGATTAGATACCTTCTATGAAGTTCTATCTATCTATCTCTCTAGACACCCCTTAATCGCGTTCGCGACTGTCTCCCGTCGCTCGTTCGAAGTCACTCCTTCCCTTTTTTTATGTACTATTTTTTGGCTGTTTGGTTATTTGTTGTCGCTCGCGGTATCTGTAGTGCGGGATCTCGTGAAGAATGTCGGACTTGGTAACTCGCTTCGAGTAGAGATTGGCAGTATTACCTTTGTTTTTTCGTGTCTCGGATGTCACATGTCTGTCTAGAAATATAGACGCTGCATTCGGGCTGACGTTTCGGTTACCGTCGTAACGATGATCCCATTGAGAGTGAATCACTTTTCAATTGTTCGCTAACAAACTATACCGTACACCTATCTTCGAATGTGTAGAGTGCCCTATAGCGATCCATCTACCTGCGCACCGTGCTCTATCAACATCCGTTGTACGATCTCCGCTTCGTCTTTGCTCCAATATGGCACCAGCTACGTCACCTGGAGTGGGGCCCTTCCTTCTTTCTCTTTGGCATCTGTGTATGCGCCGTGATCAAGAAGCAAGCGCACGGCCTCTGGTCTGCCTTTGGATGACGCATCGTGTAACGGAGTGTGTCCATTCTTGTCCTCGTCATTTACGTTCGCGCCTCGCTCAAGCAGCAAGCGCACGATATCTGGTATGCCTCTGGACTGTGCTTCGTGTAACGGAGTGCATCCATTCTTGTCCTCGGCATTTACATTCGCGCCTCGCTCAAGTAGCAAGCGCACGATATCTGGTTTCCATCCGGATGGTGCTCGGTGTAACGGAGTGCATCCATTCTTGTCCTCGGCATTTACGTTCGCGCCTCGCTCAAGCAGCAAGCGCACGATATCTAGTATGCCTCTGGACGACGCTTTGTGTAACGGAGTGCGTCCATACTTGTCCTTGGCATTTACGTTCGCGCCGCGCTCAAGCAGCAAGCGCACGATATCTGGTATGCCTCTGGACGACGCTTCGTGTAACGGAGTGCGTCCATTCTTGTCCTCGCCATTTACGTTCGCGCCTCGCTCAAGCAGCAAGCGCACGATATCTGATTTGCCTCCGGACACTGCTCGGTGTAACGGAGTGCGTCCATCACTGTCCCCGGCCTCTACATCCGCACCATGTTCAAGCAGTAGTCGTGCAACAAGCAGTAGTCGTGCAACGAGCAGTATTCGTCCAACTTCGAGCCCATACGCTATTGCCTTATGTAATGGCGCGTTGATTTCAGTATCAGCTCCATGTTTACAGTAAGTAATAGCTCCGCAACACTCACGGAATATGTATGTGACACCTTGTGCAATGCAGACAAGCCCGTTTCGTCCACAGCGTTGATGCGTACGCCGTGCCCAAGTAACATCTGAACAACCTCCGGATGTCCTCTTTTTGCAGACAACATAACTGGGGTTTGGTGTCGGTAGTCTTGCCATTCTGCATCTGCGCCGTGGCTGAGTAACCACCGCACAACATCGATAGTTCCAAGCTTCGATGCTGCGCATAGTGGAGTTCGGTCCTGCTCGCCAGGAATATCCACGACAGCGCCATGCTGATGCAATAGCTCTGCCACCTTGAAGTGTCTCTTGTGCAATGCGGCCGCCAGTGGACTGTGGTTACGACCACCCCTCGCATTTACTTGCTCTGGACACTCGACGATGATGTGCGCTGCCAGGTGACGAAATCCGAATAACGAAGCGTAATACAGTGGTGTTCCAAGTTCCGTCTCGTCAGTTCCGAAGTGATGCCATGTTTTGTCCATGTCGTGCAGCTCGAGCCACGCGGCAAGATGTGGTGACGCTGAGTCAAAAAGACGCCGCACCCCATCTTCTATCCGGGATGAAACCATTCCGAACTGCGCATGCTCCACCCAATGCTCACTGGCATATGTCGCCAAGGGAAAGCTACGTTTGACCTGGTCATCGTCCAAGGTGCCGTCCAACTGGAGTAGAGTACCCAAGCAAGCCTGGGCGAGTGTCGTGTGTGCAGGCTCGGCCATGATATGAAGGTGCGAAGCGTCGCCTTGAGAAGAGGCAAGGCGTGAGAAGGTCAAGAATTCCTTCACCGAAAAATGTGAAAACTGAATGACGCGGGAATCGCCATAGTGGACGACGGTTATTAAACTTGAGCACGTAGATAGCACGTCTTCTTGCGGATTCTCCGACCGGCAGTCCTCTTTTAGTTTCGGTATCGATCCTTCGGCCTCTTCAAAGTTAAACGCAAGTATTTCTGCTAGCTCCTCGACACGCAGAGGTCGAATCGCCATCGTAAGACATTGTAAGAGGCGATGAGAAAGGTCACCGTTGGCCGACCCTACCTCCTTCAACACCCGTTCATACGTCTCATCCAAGGACTTTGGCAGCGCGTTAAGGGTTCGCCGGATGGTTTGCGGAAGGCAACGTCGCAACACTTCCAACTGACAGAAAACCCATCGGAACCTGCTAAATAATCAGCAACTGCCATCAACGCCGATTCACGCTCTTACATTCCATCGGCCCTCTCTGTGAGCGTCTCAATAACCAGCTCTTTATCCTGCCGTCTCCATCGGCTCATCGGCGTACCAAGCTTTGTGTTGACGACAGATTTGATATAGTCTTCAATATCCTCCTTTTGTCCATTTTGGTCGTGAATTGAGATCGCGTGAAACGCTAGGGGCTCAAGCACTACTTTGATGTCACCTCCGGGCGACTCGTCACACAAATATGAAGATTCGAAAGGCGGAGGCCGACAAGGTCCTGCAAGAGGTCAAGGACTTGTTCGCGAGCGGATGGAATATCAGAGGTATTGGGACATTCATCTAGCGCATCCAAGACGACGTAGACTGGGCCTTGGCCAGGCAGTGCGAGCATCTCTTTAAGACATGCGATCATCGCTCTGGTGCTTGGTTTAGATGCGCCATTATGGTGTGCCCCATAAACGCGGAATAGTATGTCGCAATAACTGTCGGAAAGAAGAGAGAGCTGTGTGAGAAGGGAAGGAAGAGCGTTATGGAGGTTTTGTTTGTCGACGTCCTTGAAATCGAAATAGAAAAATGCCACGGTGGCACCCTGCAACGCCATTATGTCCTGGATGATTGCGGAGCTAATTGCCAGCGTGAGATTATTGCCGGTGAAGCTATGGATGATGACATACCAAAGGATGCTCTTCCCCGAACCCGCTATAATCGTTCAAAGCAATCAATTTCTATGAGGATATAAAGAAACAGATGAACGCACGTTTGCCGTGGATCCACAATAAGGATGCGGACGACTTGGACTTCCACTCCTTGGATATGTTCCCCTCGAAGAACCACGCCGCTGTCCCTTCATGTTGAAGGTTGGATGCGATATTTTGATTAGTAAATGGATCCGGCGGAGACAGCCACTTTCGGTCCTCCCGCACCCGTCTTCGGCTCTCCTCAATCTCCCGGCGCTCTGCGATCATAGCACTTTAGTCTCGACCAAGGGAAGCGGGACTAAAGAGCCACGAACGCTTCTCTTTCTCCTCATGGGCTTCCCATTCTTTTCTATCTAGTCGTACGTGAGTCCGAAATGGCATTGTGAGTAGCTAACGTGCGAACGTACCCTTAATAAACTGTTCGAGACTGACGCTGACGCCCTCGATAGACTGTTGGAGTTTGTCGCTGGCGAGCTTGTTTTCCTCGCGGCCAGCGACTACGCTGACCTCCATACGGTCCGCGGTATTCGAGGTATGAGCGATCAACCTGTTGCCCTCCTCCTGCGTCAAGCTGTTCAGTTTGCTCAGGGCGCCCTTGATGACGTCGCTTCCAAATAAATTCGTGAAAAAACTCTTGACAACCCGCTCTGAATCACTGTCAGCGACGGGAAACGTATTATCAGGGATCGACTTACTCGCTTTCCCCCGCTTTATCTCCTTCGTCATAAACGCAAATATCTTGAGCACTTCGATCATCGTCTTTACAATGATGTCCTTGATCGCCTCCATAGTCGCTCTTTCGGTATGTTCCGCGAGCCGTTTGCAGAAGTTCCCAACGTGCTCGAAGATCTCGATGGCGCTCCGTGGCTCTCAATCACGCCCTTTGCCGCCTGTGTAGATTCGGTATCAGATCAGCCCAAGGGGGTGATCCAGAACGATAACTACCGAAAGGTGGACGTCGACACCAGCAAAAATGACACTCGCGGGTGGGAATACCTAGAAATATGATATCAGAGGTTGGATCGCAGGAAGAACATCCGAACGCGATTTACCAGTCCAACGCCCGCGCCAATCACATCGGAAGACACACAGAGGACATTGACGATGGGGTTCAGCGATTCAATCAATTTATCGTCAGTCGCAGATTTCTTGAAATCTTTGGCCTGTTTATCAAAGTCAGCGAGAATGTTGGCGATAGATTTGCCCTTCAAGTCTTGGATCAACGGAAGAAGACTTTCTTCTGCCTCCTTTTCATACTCGTCCAGGGATTCTTTGATCATGGCATCTAGAAGGCTTGGAGCAGTGGGAGTTGTCTCAGACATGACAACAGCAGCGAGGAGAGGGTCCGCCGGGTCTGAGCGTAGGAACTGGTTGTACGGGTGATTGGAGTGGGGAAGACCAAACAAAGGACAATCGCAAGCAGAAAATAACACGTGCACTTCCCGCGTACGAAGACCGTGACGAGTCTGCACGCTCACGCCTCATCATAGTCTTCATCCCCTTCGTCTTCTTCTGCGGCACCATCACACACGACGCACCCGGATCGTCAATTGAAACTGCAACCGCAACAGTATCGACGAAAGACGAAGACGACGTTGCGGCATACGAGTTGACGCTATGCCGCTTATACTTCACCTACGTCTGAATGCATACAGGCTACAGCTGGCAATCCTCATCGACATTAGGGTCTTTTCGACCCTTGTGGCTGTGGCTCCTTTTGGCATGAATCAGCTCTTGCGGTACCCTTTTTTAAGCTGCTTGACCATCTCTATCCTTTCCTCGGCCCTGCCTTCGGAACTATCGTTTTCCAGTGGTACTTTTTTTTTTATCGCTGTACGTGATACGGGATATGCACAATGTCGGGTTCCTCACTAGCTTGTCAACTTCACCAGCGACTTCAAGGCGGACGACACATCCATGATCCCCTTTGGAAAGGCAGCCCTCTCGAATCCTTAGAGGAGTTATTTATTTCCTTTCCGCCGCTTTCCTCCCTCTCAATCTGGCGTCCGTAGTACTGACACGCATCTGGCCTCCACCACCCTCTTACGTCGTCGTGCGAATGGACAAAACCTCTCACAAAGCCACTAGCCACGCATAGGGTTGCAGACAACTCAGATGTACGTGGTATGACTGTCCTCTGGGAATCTTTCTGACCGCATTTGTGATCGTAGTCACCAACGCGTGTACCATCACCTTCACCCCAGCTACTGGGCCAAATCATGAACCGGTGGGAGCGTGGACTAACGGATTGCGGACATCCTCCACCTAAGCTAGCTCGTCGCTACTGCCGCCCACGTCCATCCTACCCTCCCAAACGTCCCCATCCACGGCACTGGTACCGTTCTTTCCTATGCTGGACTCTAGCATTCCCACTGATGCCGACCTCTTCAACTCCACGCCCGTCTTCTCTCGGGACTAGTCCAACACCGGTTCGTCCTTCAACTTAGTATGTTCCCCACACTGTTTTCGCTTTGACGCGTTGTAGCATCCCCCATAGTCTTCTCCGCCGTCGAGTAAGTCCTCATTCGGGCTGTCCGTAACCGTGACTGCCATGACGCCCTTAACCAAGCTCAGAAGACGCAATTTTCATTTTCCATTAACACTGACAGAGTCTAGCCTGGACACTATCCTGACTCTAGACGCATCTCCTACCGTTTCGGGAGCGGGACTTTCTATTTCCCTTAGATTTGTGGTGCTGTCGTTTGTCTTCGGTGTGGTCACATAGCGATAGACTAAGTGTCGTAACGTATGGTACGTATTTCCTTGACTCGTATATGTCAGATCCAGCGAATCCTTCTGTAGACATTCGGGCTGCATCAATCTCTGGAGCACGGCGGCACGGGTTCTTATGTTATGTGTTACACGGCAGAGACGAAGTGTTAGCTGCCTTAGAACAAGGGTAATGCCAAAACTTAACGTGGGTGACCAACTTGAAGTAGGCAGTTAGCGTGTCGGGTTCAACTTGAAGGTACAATGATAATACAATACGTTTGCAGCTTGCGCACATGAACGAAAACAATTTAATGATCATCGACCAAGTTGATTTTTCGAACGAAGTTTGACCCACGTTTTGCAGTATCGTGTCATAACAAACTAGATAAAGAATTTCAGAATGTTTCGGCAGTATTCCCTCGAATGTTTCGGACATTTGATTAATTTTGGCCAATGAGGCGCTGCTCCAGCTCCGCTTTTTGGAGGTAGGTCACAAGCGCCCGCCGACCACGACTCGGGACGCATGGCGTCAGTTACGTGAGATATCATCCCCATTTGGACTCTGAGATAAAAAGCGGTATGTGTCCATGAGAATTTCCCCACTTCTTTCGGGGCGTCGCCGTCTCTCCACACTGTACAATCCGAAGGAACCACCGAGTAAAACGGAATTTACTATTCTCCGTTTTCAGGAGTTCACTAGGGATTGTCAAAGTCCATCTTTTATTTATGATTTATTCAGTCACAGGAGAGTACGTGGAAGAAGTAGCTACAAATCAACCGGCATCCAGGACCATTTTGTCTTTCTTGACTTGCTTTCGCGGTGTGGGGGAGAAGAACGTGACTCACGACTTTATCGGCGTCAAGATCGTTTGTAGACAATTTGCGATTGGTGATTTGCGTCACGTCTCCTTTAATAGGCTCACTCTGGAGAGACGTCGGCATGATCGTATCTGGCTTGTGATCTGAGCTACGTTTGACGTTAGCATCGCCTCCCAACTGACAAACCCATACCAATAGCAGGTGTTGCAGAGAGAGAAGAAAAGGGATTAGTACAGAAGACACAGAAGAAGGCAAAAGAAAAGGCACACCTTCGTCGAGAATGAGTGGCTTACTGCATACTATCACATACGCGAACGCCAAGATCTACCAATGGACCAAGGACAGGTTGCCCCTGCCGTTACAATCTGCTTTCCGGCGTAAGGCAGCTATCCACTTCGTCGCTCCGCAAGGAGAAAAGCTCTGAGGCGCGTAGAGCACTGTTCAGCGCTGCGTCGTGTATTGGGAGAACAGGTTGAGGTTCTCTCTCAGAGCCGCTTGGCAATTCAGGCCACGTCGAGTAAAGTAGGACGAAGAAGGGAAGAAGTGGCGGAAGTGTTCACGAATTGGGTTATGGTGAGGATACTGGAGCAGTGTGCGTCCGGGTTTATCAGGCTCGTGAGCCTGCCGTCGTCGTACATGCTACCTTCCAAGAATATGCAGCGGAGTAGCGACATTGTCAGAAGAGGTGCCAGCACCAGCGAAAATGACTCTCACCTGCGGGTCAGAATACCTGGAAATCTGATATCAGAGAGGTTGGATCGTGGGAAGAACATCCGAATGGGATTTACCAGTGTAACGCCCGCGCCAATCACAGAAGAAGACATAACTTACTGGAGGACATTAACGATCGGGTTCAGCGATTTCAACAATTTATCATCGCCAGAACGCAAATTCCTTGAATTGTTCGACCTGAGTATGAAAGAGGAGGAGAATTTCGGCGGTAGATTTGCAAACCTCAAGCTTCAGCTTGGCCATCAATGGGTCCATGCAAAGATCTGTCTCCGTCTCCTCTTCCTACTTTATAAAGGAAACTTCAATAATGGCAACTATACGGCTTGGAGCAGTAGGAGCTCTCTCAGACGTGGCAACAGGGAGGAGAGGAGAGTGGTCTGAGCGTATGATACTGGCTGTGCGGGCGAGAAGTGGGCTAAGGGCGTGATAATGGCAGCACGGGTACAGGTGAGAAGTGAGGCCATCAGAAGGAAGCGTTTGTCATAAGATTTGGCAGGTTACGCCCTCATTCGAGCCTCATGGAAATACAATAAGGCATCGCCGGCGGGCTTTGAGGGTGGTGCCGCTTGGTAAAGGGATTGGCTTGAGTGAAGCAATCTGAAAACAGCACGTGTGGACCGAGGGTCGTGACCGATGTGGCCGAGTGGCTGTGGCATGGACAGTGGGGTTTGGCGTCGTTGCGCACGCACGCAGCGTGAGTGTGGACCTTACAATATCAGCAGTGACAAGTGGGCAGAATGATAGGAGTCGGCGCCACAGTCCTCATCATCAACTATTTTGTGAAATTTCTGAGAGAAGCGGGCAGGTTAAAGAAAGACTTAAGAGATTCCGAACTAGTTGAAAAATGGGCGATGAATGAGTACGTGCCACCTGCTCCATTTCCTCAAATATCCTGCTCTTTGCCTGCATTAGTGCCTTTCATCTGATGAGACCAATAGAGAGGCCCAAAGTGAACACGATAACTGGAAAGCATTGGCAATTACTGTAATAAATTCCTTCGTAATGAGGTATGATAACACCTCCTGGCTGCTAGATTGAGTTTCAAGGTCCTGCTAGATCATCTATGTATAGCAGCTGTTCAAAGTCGGGCGTCCCCAGTCCTGTCACCTATACAGAGCCTGGGGTCAGAAAGTGAATAGACGGAAGGTTTCGCGGCATACAGGGTCCCAGCCAACGATGGCTGGAAATCCAGGGGTGCCGCAGCCCGGGTTCGACCCTTCTTTGATGTCCGTGAATCCCGCCCGGGCCTTGTCATACAGCCATGGGTTGAGAAAGCCTCGGGGGGCTTACCCTGGGAAATTCGATGGTCATTAAGGAGCGAGATAATGCCTGCTACTATCTGCACATAGCGGTCAGCCGGGTACTCGAGGATGGACTAACAATTAGGAAGAGACTAACAGGCGTCGCGCCACTTGTGCCGGATGCAGGTATCAAGTTGCCTCTGAGAAAGAATCTGAAACTCTCCGCCTGCGCGGAAATGTCAGGGATGGCGCGACCAAGAGGGCTGCACAAATTACAATGTAAGAATGTGTAAGATCAGAACGAGGACGCAAATGTACAAGTACATGCCCTGATACTGATCGCCGAAGTTCTGGAGGAAAGTGGGCACGACCTGTTCCTGGTAGAGCGGGCGCAGAAAGATGTTCGAGAAGCCTCCGCCGGAGAACGGCGCCGCAATCTCTGGCTGGGAGTTCATCGTTCCACCAACGGTAGTGATATAGGGACCTGCGGAAAAGTGGCCACGGGGTTGTGTTGAGTTACCCGCAGTTAAGCCCTGCCCGCTTTCAAGAGAATAGATGACACGTACAAGTTGCGGGGAAGGATGGGAGGAAACGAACATCTCCAGAGCTGTCCGTACAGTCCCCCAGGCCGATTCCTTGATTTCCGCTAGCCTGGAGTACACTGACGCCACGCGAGCCGAGCTGTGCAAACAGGTTGCACGCATGTATTGCATAATCTATAGGATAGTCCGTTTCATTGTTGCCGTACGAGAGGCTGAACGTCTGTGGGATGTTCGGGTCGTCGATGACGTTTCCGAGGAAGGTGAGAAGCCAGTCCTCGTAGCTCAATAAGCCCGGACCGGTGCTGTAGAAGATGTGCCGGATCGGGTAAGCAATGCCTTGAGCGTACTGCATATCGAGGTTCGCCTCATCACCAGGGTTTCTAGGGTCGTATGCTCCGTTACCGACCAGTACAACGTCGAAGTCGCATCTTGCGCTTCAGGACGAAAATTTAGCATAAACAATCTTAGATCTTGCAGGCTCGGGTACTGCCAATTAAATCCGACAATTCCCAGTCTACTCTGGCCTGTAACAACAGGCGAGTATGCCCACGTGCTATAAAGCCACCTCAAGAAGGCCGGAATGGTGGAACGGGTAACATCTCGGCTCGATGATACCGTCACCGGCTTCCGCGAAACCACATCCTTTGAGTCTGGCCTCACTTCTGCTCCGTCGAAGCCCTTGCGGGGTTGATGCCATTGCGTCCGCGGGCAGTCAAACGACGTCGTCGGAACCACGGTCTGGACGTGCTCAAGCAGCGCCGCGGGGAGTGCGTAGCCAGTCGTGCGGACGATAGTCTCGTTCGTCGTTATGTGCCTGTAGATCTGGTATGACGCTCCGAGGAGATCGTTGGCTTGAGAGAGGGACACCCCGGAGAGCCTCAGCGAATTACCACCATGTGTCAATGAGATCGAAGAAGAGGATATGCCATTGTAGTCAAGCCAGGAATGGACAAGGTTGAGAGTGTCCGGGTGCGGTGCGACAAGCTCGGCGACCTGCTCCTTCGAGAGATGTTGGCCGTATCTAGACCAGATCAGGGGGACACGTGAGCACATGGGTAAGCAAAGACGTGGCAAAGAAGACTTGCTTTTGATTTCCAGGAGTGCTCACCTCGTAGAGAGCATCAATCAAGGCGTTCTCTCTGTGAGACTTGAGCGCAACGTAGAGGTCGATGGTGGTGGTATTTTGTGGGCGACCCACCCACTCCCACCCATGTGGGACGGCAGGCCAAGAGTGTTTTGTGCGCATATCGTGCCAATGTGGTGAGAAGGCCGTCACAAGGCCAATAAGGGTAGCGAGAACGGAGAAGACAAAGATCCGATGACAGGGCATGGCCACAGGAGATCACCAGGGGGTCTGTGCAAAGGTCTGTGATTAAACGAGCGAGTTGTGAGATTAAAGAGACTAGCAGTGCCAGTGGACGCTCATGGTGTCCTAATCTCTTATAGTGTATTTCAAGTGCAAGGATAATTCTAAAGGCATCGAATGCAGTGAAGATTAGGGGGTGCCGTACAGCCGCGGGTTAGGTTCGAAATGAAGCCACTCTTGAGTTGAGAATTGGTGGTAAATGAGGTATAAAAAGCCTCAATAAGAGCCTTAGAGCGGCACCAGCCAAAAATGGATTGAGCGTTTTAGAAGGGTAGGTTCTATTGAAATTGAAACGAAGACACGCAGGGAAAGGGTAGCTGGTATCAAGACATGGCGGCCGGTCAACTCCAGTGGCAATGTGCGCTTTGACCGTCTTGCAAAGGTAAGAAAGTATCTCTAAGCAGTAAATGTTGCCCATGCAGAACGCGGACTCGGAGGAGAACACAATGGGCACCCTGTGCAATTTTCAAGTTAAAGGCTTACAGAAATACTTGAGGGTTTTCGACGTGGCATTGAAGTGGCGTACGAGACTGCCTCAGGGTCGATGCTGAAAAGAAAAGGCGACCGGCGACCCGGCGACCCGGCGCGACTAAGTTGGCCGGGCGAGTAAGTTAACTCTATTTCTTAGCAAACTGCACTAGGCGATAGCACACCCAACCCAGATGGCACAAAAAACTCGGTACAACCACTGTTAGCCCGCCAGGACGTCAGCGCAGCCTCTCCCTTTTAAGATTCCCCGCGCATCCCATTCGATCGAGCAGCAAGAGTCATACGGCAGCGTTGAAGCACCGCAATCTCAGCCGAATTTACACTGATGAACGCCGAGTAAGACACTCCCAAGCCAACGGTAGGTGTACGGGAACTCCTTGTGGGTATAACCGTAGAAATTGACACGTCACGGGCAAGGCGTTGACGGCTGTCCATGGGTTTGGGCTTTGCGCTCCCAATCACCGCATTCTAGTGATACTTTTGCATCGCAGTAAGTGATATGAGATATTCAAAATGCCGAATTCCTCACTATCTTGTCAACTTCCCCAGTGACTTCAAGGTAGTTGACGCACGCATGATCCCCTTTGACAGACGGCTGTCTCGAACCATTCAAGTCACCTTGTCCTTACTGCCGTCTGCTCCCTCTCGGTCAGGCGTCCGCAGCACTGACGCGCATCTGGCCCTCGACCAAGACCCTCTTGCATCGTCGTGGGACTCGGAATGAAATAACGTCTTGCATACCCACTTCGCACGCATCCGATGCAGACCACTCAGATGTGCGTGACATGACTGTCCTTTGTGAATCCTTTTGACCGCGCTTGTGATTGTAGTCACTCAGACGTGCACAATTACATTCACCCCAGCTGCTGAGCCGAATCATGAACCTCCCGGAGAGATGGTGGGAAATTGGACCCCGGCGGCTACGCCCTACACATTCCAATAATCCAGGATCTGCAACCAGCTCCGAGTCTCCGCTGCTCCTCTCCACGTCCATCCTACCCTTCTCAAACGTCCCCATTCATGCCACCTGCACCGTCGTTTCCTATACTGAACTCCGGCACTCTAGCACTAGTCCAACACCAGCTCGTCTTTCAACTTGGTATGTTCCCGGCGCTGTTTTCGCTTTGACGACGTCATCAACCAAATTATCAGAGACCATCGCCTACGCATTTGAGAGCGTCACAGGCAAGGCGTGCGCGCAGCCGTCGCCACCGGGCAGTGAAAGTGCACCGTGTGGGTCCAGTCGGCCCTGTGCGTCGTGCTGGGCTACCGTATGTCCGCAGTATGTCCGCAGGACTTGCGGAGTTCGAAGCGCCTGAAGCACAAAAAGGCCGTGCGCTGATCTACGTCGCCGTCGCGTCGTCCGCACCAACCCCACTGCCCTTCGTCGCTCTTGCGCACCTCGACGCCCCGAAGCGCTCATCGGCGCGCGCGATTCGCGCGTTGCAGGATATAGGCATCGAGGGGAAATTCGTGACGGGAGAAGGGCGCGCGACTGCGTTTGTCGTTGCGCACCGAGCCAGTATTGCGCCTGAGGGCGTGTGGGCTAATATGAGACCTGAAGGCAAGGCATTGGTCGTTAGGGAGCTGATGGGGAAAGGCGACGGCGTCGTAGCGATGGTGCGTGTTGGCTTTCCCTCCGCATTAGTGGATACGATGAATGCAGGTGGGGGCGGGATTGACAACTCCCCAGCACTTGCGGCTGCGACTGTTGGCATTGCGCTGTTGTCCGGCACGTCCGTAGCGATCGAAGCCGCAGACATCGTCCTGATGCACTCAGACCTCCTAGATGTCATAGCTGCGCTCGACCTCTCACGCTCGATATTCCGCACGATCCGACGTAAGCTTATCTGGACATGCGTTGGCAACGTCCTCGGTATCCCCCTCGCCATGGGTATCCTCCCCTGCTAGGCCTGCACATCCACCCGACGATTTCGTGAAGAAGTCGGACTTTGTTTGTTGCTTCGAATAGAGATTGGCTGTAAGTTAGTACTTTCTTTTCGTGTACGGATGTCGTCTGTCCAGAAATATAGACGCCTGTGAACGAGCCATTTGAGAATGAATTGTTTTTGTTCGCTTAGTGCTAACGGACCTATACACCTATCTTCGAATGTGTAAATGGCCTATGGCGATCCATCTACTTCTGCGCTGTGTTCTGTCAACATCCGTAGTACGATCTTGTTTTTTCTCCGTCCTGACGCTAGCTGCGCCAGCTGGAGTAGGGTCCCTCCTTTATCCTTGGCATCTGCACACGCGCCGTGGTCCAGCAACAAGCGGATGGTCTCGGTTTGCCTTTGGATGACGCTTGGTGCAATGGAGTCCATTGAAGGCGCGACAGATGTGAAGGAAGTTCTAAAGTGGTCACAGGGCTTCGACTCGAACACGGTCCAACCATACAGTACGGTCTCATTGGCGGGGACCTTCAAAGTTGCCCTATTCGGCAATATTATGGGCACTGTTGTCATGACGCCACGGCGCAGTCACTTAGATTCAGCTTCTAGAGGGTGTCCCCTTTCTACACGAACAAGGTATCGCCCACCTCGACTTGAAACCAGCAAACATCGTCGTCGATGAGAGCCAGTCGCAGCTGTTGCCATTGTTGTCAATTATCGACTTCGGCCGTTCCGTTTTGTGGAGAGCGCAGAGACCGCATCCGAATTCATCACAGAAAATGGACCCGGGAAGTAGTATAGATCTTTGCGTGTCATTACCATGTAGGCCGAGGTGCTCGGGAGTTACCATGCGGCGCTAGCCATGGGGAGTGGGAAGAGGAGGGAACGCCACACGGGGGCGATAACAGTTGTGAGAACGAAAGCATGTATTAATCGATGTGCGGGGGCCCGGAATGTACTACAAGCTCGTCGGGTACGCTGTGCTAAGGAATAGGCGGTCGAGTGTAGGGAATGATTGATAACGGAAATGGGGATAGGCATATGTGGAATAGAGAATGGGCTGGAGCACGAAGTGCTTCTCGATCAAAGATGTGGGGCCTTTGTGTCCGAGGCAAGGTCGGGACGGGTGGGTGGGCCCATCCGGCGCGAGCTTGTTGAGCGTCAGAGCCAAAGGTGAAATCATCACCGGTCCTGCTGGCGAGTTTTCTGGGTACGGCGGGCGGGAGAAAGAAAAGGAGCACCGACTCTTTGAGGCGGATGCAGAGGAGGAGAGGTGGCGGCATGGAAGAAGAAGATAAGCACGTGCCGCCTTGTTCATTCACGCGCTAAGACTGTACTCGTGAACTGTCCTTGCTCCACCCCCCGAACACGTCACGTGATGTAAATTTGACTGTAAATGCACCACATCAGATTATTTAATTAATTATTTAACATGTAAATTATACACATTAATATGTCCCACATATTTTTTAATTAATAAATTATGTGCCTAAGTCATGTGACCTTGTAAATGGAAAATGACTGGCAAGTAAATTTATTGCTCCAAAAAAGGAAGGCAAGTCCAGACTCTGCCACAACCCAAAATATAGTGAATGATAACACAGCAAAATTAAAACAAAAAAATAGAAATACAACACAATTAGACAACCAAATTAAAACATGGTAAAATCAAAACACAGCAAAATTAAACCACAACAAAATTAAAATGCAATAAATTAAAACACAACAAAAATCAAAATACAACAAAATTAACATACAGCAAGTTTAAAACAACAAAATTAAAATATAAACAAAGTAAAACTCAACACATGAAGTTGCTGTCAGTTTGTTGTTATCCTCATGGTCACTGTCGTCATGATCATTGTTGTTGGTTTTGTGGTCATACTTGTGATTGGTCAGGGTCAGGGTCCTGTGTGGTGTGTAGCTGTGTTGTACATGCTCGAAAGTGCATGCGTGAGAATTGTGCAGCCAAGAGTAGTGGGGTAAAGCAGAGGTATCAGAGGGGTGTCAGCAGCCAAGGGAAAGGAGGGGAAGGATGGCGAGTGGCGAGTGGCGAACAGGAGAGATAAGGAAGAGTGAGGAGGAAGGGGGAGAGGAATCACAAATGAAGAGCCGGAGGGATTTCAGCTAGTTCACAGGCAGATCCAGAGTAGTCCAGCAGATCAAGAAAAGTGTTGCTTGAAAGGACAGAGCCGACACAAGATGTTACGCTCAGACCCTGCTCAAGCTGCCAAGACACAGAGACAGTGCAAGTGTCTACATGAACACTGGAAGAATTGCCATGATTACCCAGAAGCGCATACATGGGAGTCACGTGCAGAAGAAGACATCGAAGAAGAAGAAGCCGTACGCGCACTCATAGCGGCAGAAGACGACAGCTACCTCGCTTATGACGAGGCATGCAGAGTTCGCCAGCTCGTGAGTAACCTGATAACTTGCGGAAGTACACCAGATGCTGGCAGGAAGATCATTACAGGACGAATGAGGGTCACGTGACATGGTCATGTGATACCCCCAGGTCACGGGATCTGACCTAAGCAATAAGTCAGGGGGGCGCGCAAGGATGGAATTGTCCCAGGTCACAGTATGTATCTGGCCTAACCCATAACTCAGGGGACGTTGGAAGAAGCCATGGAATTGGCAGAAGACAGTTGTGTCCTGAAGACGACCAACGACGACAAACAGTGATTGTGTGGTGTAAGACCAGCGACCTGAGGCTGCCGATATCAGCGGGCCGTGGCTGCCGTTGGGACGCACTCCAGCGGGCCGGGTTTGATCCCCTTTCGGGAAAGTGTTATTGATGGATTAGTTCAAGGAGCGCCTGTGTTAGCGCCGGAGCCATTGCTTACAGATGCGATATTATTGGCTTACTATTGGTATTACTCATGCTTGGTGATGCTTAGACATTCACTTACTCATTCGCTTACTTATTGTTCTCGCTTACTGATGCGATGAGGTGGGCTGACTGATGCCCTGTGGTTGCTTACTCACTGGTTGGAGGTGCTTGGTCACTCATTGGTGGGGACGCTTACTTATGGCTTATTGGTGCCTTATTCATGTGCTGATTGATGTGAGTCATCATGCTTATTATTCGTTACTCATACTATGGTGTCGCCTTTGTGGCTTGACGGACATTTACTATAAATACTATACAAGTTGCGCTATGGTTCGCTAGCTTAGTTGTCTTGAAATCCACCTGTACTCTTCTCAGGAAGTTCAGACAGTCTTATAGCAGAGTCATTGTTCTTTGTGACTATCTTGTTGCCAACTTAAGTGTTAGGCGTTGCCACTTTGTAACGAACCTCAAACTAGGCGGTATTAAGGGGACCTTATTGGTTATTCGCCCTTTACAAGTCGTTCAAGTCGTTCCTGAGTTCAGAAGCCGTGCACTTTGCTCAGAGTTGAAGCAAGGAAGACCCATCGGATCCAAGTCGGATCAACGTTCAGTGGGAACGTAACACAAGAAGTAACCTAAAGAAATAAAATGTTTAGTGGTCGAGAGGGGAAGATATGAGTTCAGTGTTGAGGGAGATGAAAGGAGCAAGGACGAGTCAACCAATTCAAGTTGTCTTTTGCTTAGACCTAACTCATAATCGCTATCGACTTTAGAATGCACTCTGAGACAGCGAGAGAAAGAGGGGGAAAGTTCAACTACTTCATTGGCCCGATTTGTTAGTCCATAAATACATTTTGAACAGTACCTAAGAATAAACAATGTTGAAAGCAAGCTTCGTGAGGGAAAGATAAAAGTGGGTGAAAGGGAATTGAAAAGTTCGCGGAAAGGGGGGCTTGACTGGTGAAAACACAAAGCGGATAGCAAAAGTAGGGGGTTTGGGAATATGGGGAATGTAGCCGAGTAAGGGTGACAAGGGGTGCCATGAGGCTCTGATAGCCATCTTGGGGTTAACGAAGGCTATCTGTCAGCAGTGGAAGAGACAGAAGGGGAAAGGATTAATGAACGACTTTGGTGGGCACGATGAGGGGGAAGATAAGAAAGATATGAGACGGTGAGTTGAAGTCTGAGGATTCCAAATCTGAATGTCATGAACATGTGATGTTTTGAGCTCAAGGTGTTTGTGGGTGTTACAGCATGGCTGTGCAAGTTGATTGTGGTTGCGATTTTATGCCACAAAGTGGCCGAGTTGGAGAGGGGGAGAGAAAGCGATCACATGTAGTGCTAAGTGGCACACATGATTGAAAATTAGGAGAAAAAAAAAGTATATGCAGGGGGTTGAACCCTCAGCCTCAACCAACCAGAAAAAATGTCAGCATTGACATTCTCACCCGTTTCACCATATCCATTACAACATTTTTCCCCAGCTGTGCTACATGAGTAGCATGTTTGAAAACCCTGACAGCCATTAAATGAAATAAAATAAAATACAATGTTGGCTTGTCTCTTCCCCCCTTCACCAGTTCACCCGTCTGGCCCTTGTGCCACACGAATGCTCCACTCCCCCTCCACTCGCTGGCTCCAACCTTCAGGCCCAGCTTGCCACTTTGTCCTCACACCTTTTCAAGTTGGGTTCACCTCAAGCTCAAGGTTCACCCTGTTGCCTGCTGCCACCCACTGCATGGACCATGACAACAACCCGTTGATTGATCCATTCATGCCCAACCCAAATTGTACTGTTAATCATTACTAGTTAGATAGGCTTGTACATAGATACAGAAAAGTCAATATATCTGTTTTTTGACTTCGACCACAAAAGCATTCACAATGCTTTCTGAGGTGCACAAGCTGGTGACTATGCAAGCACACTTTGATTACATAAGCAAAATATCCTAGTTTGGCTTCTAATTTGCGGTTCAGGGTGCAGTCCAGGTCTGGACCTGGAAAATACCTGAACTGGACCTGAACTGGACTGGACCCCAATGTGGTTTGTGGTTTGGTGAGAGGACCCAAACCAGATCAGGTTCAGGTTCAGGGTTCAGAGAAAATGGCCTCTGAACCGGACTGAACTGGACCATGGCATCCCTAGATAGAGGTACTAGGGTTTGTGAAATACTTCTAGCTGCACTTCAAAGCCAGCAAGTATGTCACGATTCCACGAATCGCTGGTTCGACTTGAACCCGAAGGCTTTCCCTCTATCCACTCTAAGCCAAGCGCATGGCTTGCAACTTAGGAAATACTCGAGAAGGGTGAATAACCACTGATGGTCCCCTTATATGGCGTCACTTGAAGATAACTCTTGACACAAGTGAACAATGATAGAAGAATAGTCACAATGACCAATGACTCTGCTATAAGAATGCTTGACTATGCCTGAGAGGAATACAGGTGGAAGTTCAAGACAACTAAGCTAACGACTACTGGCGAAACCTGCCAACTACTTATAGTACTCCAAGACAGTATTCTAACTGAGCTCGAACTATAGTAAACACGACTCACGACCTAATCTGCCAATGAGAATTGTCCATCAAGCCACAGGGGCTTATCATGAAACATACAGTACATGAGGCATACGGCCTCACATGAGTCAGAGATAAAGACAATCATATGACTCACAAATGACATCAGAACACAAGATAACGAGATAACAAATGTCTCGGCGCAATACCAGCGCATCAGAATACCTTCCATCAGAATCGACCCATACTGGGAATTGTCCAGACCTTCGGCTATCGGGAATCCCGCATCCGACCTCGTGCCTACCATGGTCTTCCATAACCTTCCATCCAACGAGTCCCATGACTTATAGATTAGGTCAGATACATGCCATGACCCGGGACTATCATGTGATATAATCACATGACCTTCATACGTCCTGCTGTAGAGGTGCCAGCACTGGAGGGTTCTGCATGAACTAGCATTCCACTCACAAGTTGGGCAATCCTCAACGCTTCTCCTTCTCCGATGTAGTCTTCTTCATCTGTTTCTTGACTCCACACTAGAGCGCGTACCTGCTCTTCTTCGTCGTATTCTGGATCCTTGCCTACCCATTTGTGTGCTTCTGGGTAATCTTGGCAGTCTTTCCAGTGTTCATGCATGCAACGGCGCGTTTTGACGTTGTCCAAAGGCGAGACGATGTCAGATCGTGACAAGTGGGATCGCTCTGTGTATTTGCTAAGTCATTCAGTGCCATGTGTTTGTACATCTGCCTAAGTCAGGCAAGCATTAGGTGATAACACAATCTTCAAGTGTCACTATCTTGCAGCCTGAGGTCCGGGGGTGGGATCCGTGCAGTGCCACAAGTAAGGGGGGGGGGAGAAACATGCACAGCAAGGGATGACAACACTGGGTGAGGTACTATGGTTCAACCTTCATATATAAGGGAAAAGGCTTGAAGGGAATGCGAGGGAAAATAGATCTGAGCAGCGTAGAGAATGGGCTGGAGTGTAATGGTCGGCGTGGTAAGCGGGATGATGAGTCACTCCCAAATACTTACTCAGCCATGAAATGGACTTACTCAGCGTACTGTATGATTACCAAGGCTCTTAGTGAGCAATTACTGATTGATTAGTAGTAGTATTAGCAGTGGCCCCACTACTGATGAGAGTAGACGCCTTGTAACCGATATAAGGAAGCTGTCGACTGATGTGGTCAACAGCTTGGATTTCTTGTTACCTACTTGGCTTGTTGTATCAACAACTGGCTTCTCTTCTTCACGCATTGGACATACGGTCCTCATCCAAGTCATGATAACGCAAACGGAACCAGAAGACTCCACCTTCATGTGTTGAGCGTTATTCAGCCTTTGCGCTTGAGACCAGATCTTGCTAAGTCATTGCGTTCATCGAAACGTTGCCTAAGTCAGGCTCATGTGCTGCTCACACGTTACATGGAGCATGAAGTGCTTCTTGATTGAAAATGGGGGTCTTGTCTCCAAGGCAAGGTCGTGACAGGCAGGCAGGGCTACCTGGAGCAAGCTGATGAGCATTGGAGCCAAGGCCTCATCATTGATCCTTTTGGCAGATTTTCTGGGTGTGGCGGGCAGGAGAAAGAAAAGTGTTCAATTCATTGAACCGGCTAAAAGGGAGGAAAGACAGGTGGCAGCACAGAGGAAAGGAATGAGCATGTGCTGCCCAGTTTGTTTGTGCAAAGACTATGCTCTATGCCTACGCTCATGCCTCGCTTTGGCTTAGACTGGGCACACAGTTGTAGGTGATTTAGGGTATCATTGGTATCACTCACATGCTCACTCACCCTTGCTCACACATTCACCCTCACTCTGTCTCCATCTCTCCATCTGTCTCCCTCTCTTCTGTATTAGCGGAGATAAAGGTTGCTTTTAAGGAGATCTATCTCCTCAAATATTTCCATATTTGACTATTTATTTGAAAAGTTGAAAAACATCAGGTTGCAACAGTAATCAATGGTGTCACGTATGGATCACGTGCCATGGCCAGTGATGTCAACAAGCCGATGAAAGTACGATTCGCATTGCCTGTGAAGGCTGAAGATCCCCTGAAGGGCGATTCACTGAAGAAGAAGATGAAGATGCGCTGCATTTAGATGCAGATGAGACATATGACATTGCGCGACTGTTGAGTACTGAAGGTCATTTCATTATGAACAACAACGCTGGTGATGCCGTTTGTGTAGGAATGTGTAAGACTGAGTCACATGATTAATCATGTGATCAGCAACCCCCAGACCACGGGATCTGGTCTAAAGGATAAGTCACGGGGGAACACGGTTACCTCAGGTCGAGATATAATTCCTGAGAGGGTATAGTTGGATGTGGGATTCCCAACTCGGTTAGGCTCTGTCCTGTTTTGATGCATTCTGATTGGAACATTCTGATGGCTGTACTTATGATGCGCTGATGTTGCGCCGGACGATTACTGGACGATAGTGAGTCACATAGTGTTATCTCTGACTCATGGTGGGGCCTTCTGCCTCATGTACTGTATGGGTTTATCCATGTTCATTGATTGGTTGATAAGCTTGGGTCGTTTATACCTGATAGCTGATTGGACGATACGTTATGGTACGATACCTGTTATTTGTTTGGGACTCAGTTTAGGAGTCAGCCCTGTAGTGTATATAAGGTGCTCTGTCTTGATAGACGAGACCTTATCTTCGTTGTCTTGGAGTCTACTTGAGTTCTACCTCGAACAATAGAAGTGTCGGCTAGTAGTGCCTGCTCCTCTCATCTTGTTGATCATTGTGTGGTCTGTCCTCTCATCTCTTGAAGATCCCTGTTGTATTCCTCCACTATAAGGCGAAGCCCTTGTCGTTTGGTTCGTCTTTCGTATTTGGCAATCGTTATTCAACTGCTGTTTGCCTGTTCTTGGATCAAGGTCGACAAAGAGTTCCAAGTCGGAACAACGTTTAGTAGAAACGTTACAAATGGGCACACCTCAAAAAAACATTAATTAAGTCCAATCTGAATCAAACCAATTAGAATCAAAATATTTAAAATATTAAGGAATTATTTATTATTAAACTACATACATGCTTTTTTTTCTAAGTTAATCTACTGTGCGCATGCGCGGGCGTGGCCCCCTTCCATTCGCAAGCCGCCCCTCACCCTCACCCACCTGGGTTGTGTGCAGCATCCCGCTCACCCTTACCCAATGGGTTGCGTGCCATCCCGCTCACCCACCCTCACCTGCCCGGGTTGCGCCGCCACCTCACTGGTTGCGCGTGAAGCCCCCCTCCCCCTTCCCTCCTTGACACGGGGCCGCGGTTGTCCTCGCCTCTGGCTTCACCTTTGTGAGCCACCCGCACCCTTTGTGCACAAGGCGGCAGGGATGAAGGGGGAGTCTGCCCGCCGTTAGATGATGAAGGGGGTGGCTGCGTGTGGGCACAAGCCGGGGGTGTGAGACGTTGCACAGCACAGACTATCGTTCGCGTCGCCGGTGGGGCGTGACGCAAACGGGAAGCGTGCCGCCTTGCCCCCCCCCCCTTCGGCTGTAAATGCGGGTGGGGTCGTGCCGCGTCAGCTCCCTTTAGCGCTGGATTTTGGCGGAAGCGGGGGAGGGGGCGCACCTTGCAACGCACGGCCTCTGAACGAGGAAGGGGGTGCAGGTGCCCCCTCCTGCGTGGCCACGCGTTCCTGTGTCCTGGTGAACAGTGAGCGGAGGTGGGGAAAAGGATGGGGGTGTAACGTTATCACCTAACGCTTGTTCGACTTGAACACTTCTGCGGCGTGATGTGCGAGTATACGGATGAATCGTGATAGTCACTGGCAACTCAGCTTCAGTTGCACTGCCACTAGGTCGTTTGACTAGACACTAGGGTATCCAAAGGATAAGCTTCAATCGATAGATTGGAAGATACGAAGAATCGACTGGTGATGATTCAAGAAGACCAAGCTAGAGAGCCTTGGTCTTTACTACACGACTTATATACAGTTACGCGCTGGCTTTAAAGCGCAGCTCAGAATCCAAACCCTAGTACCGCTATACTAGTAATGAGTCATAGTCCGTTCTAATAATACCTGAAACACCGGTGAACCCAAGTACCGGCGACGTGTCAGTGTCCATGACTAATTGAGGCTTACTATCGTAGTCATAACCGTATAGTAAGCATCCCGAACTTCGAGATCTCGTAATGATGATGATGATGAGTCCGCGACATGTCAAAACGTGACATTACCCCTTTTTCAGGTAGAACGTCCTCGTTCAAACACCCAGGGAATAATAGTCGCACCTCTGCTGACCGAAACCTCCTGATCCATAATCCGCTGTAGTCCGTTAGCCTCCTCTAGTCGGCGTGTGCACTTCCTTATCTCATTGCCAACCACATACTGCTCATTCTCCAGAGCCGTGATCCGCTCCGCTAACTCGGAGTACCGGCTGGTGATAGCCCGGTATCGCAGGACCTCCGCCCATAGCGACCGATCTGGGATCTGCCCCATGGCCAGGTCGACCCCATGGCGATCACCGAAATCCTGTCGCAAGTACCGCATTTGGTCATGCGTATAATGGCGGTTGTTATCCACGTTGTCAAAGTCAGGAGCAGCGTGTACTTCACCTTGTTGAATGTCCCCGCCCTTCGTCATGCATCCGTAGACGATGGGTTGTTGCCCGGCATCACATGGATGTACTTGGCGACGGTAAGATGACCATTCTCGGTCATCTTGAAGTTGATGAACCTGGGGGGTATGTTTAGTTCGAACCCATCAGGGGCGTCAGCCTTGTCCCGGTTGCGCTGTTGCTCGGCTGGTACTCCGCCTCCTCGATAGTCTGGGAAACAAGGGCTCTCTTTTGGTGCTGCCACACCAGCTCTTCTTCCGCGCCTCGTCCTCCTCGGCACAAGTGGTACCCCTTCATCTTGGGATCCCGATACTTGGCGGGGATTTTGGTTTTCTTTATCCGAGTCGTCTTCACGAGCTCGGAGGGTGGCGCGGATGTGAATACCCCAGGACGTTGCGGGGTCCATGATGACGTTGGTAGGGGGGTCGACATTGATATATCGAGGCGTTGGCGGCGGAGGGACACGGAGGGGGTTGTGTTACATGTGCAGTTTGGATGAGTTGTCCACAGTCGTAGTGGATGTGGGAATCGTCGGCGTCAGGTGGCCTGGACATGACAAGGCGGTCTGCTTACAACTTCCACAAACTCGCTCCACGTCACTGAGGTCGGCGCTTCTGGAACCGGGATAAGCGTTTGTGGAACAAGGATACTCTCGCGCGAGTAGTTGTTCCCTCCTCCACGCTCGACGGTCTTCTTCCAGTCCTCCATCGTCGTGTCCGCATACATCAGGGGTTTCGGGATGTAGTCTCCTGGACTGATTTGTCTGAATGCAGCTGCAACTTCGGCATAGGTGGGCAACAACGGTGGGAAGATGATAAGAGTTTGTGAAGTGGTGGAGACAGCAGTGGAGAACTGGACATTGTTCGACGAAGGAAGAACTGATGTGCTTCATCCAATGATGGCCTGTCTTTATACGTGAGGAAGTGGGGTTCAAGTCCGTTTGAACTCAGCTAAGGCGTCAGGGGCATGTACGTCAGTGGCGTTGACCCACTGCGACTCCGAGTCTGGATAGCCCTTCCATTTGATAGGAATTGTTTGCGCCTTGTTCTGCCGAATTGCCGTTGGTCTAGAATCTTCTCAATTTCATATTCCTCTTCACCATCGATTAATTCAGGGGGAGGTCTTGGGAAATTTGGTCCGTGAAAGGAAGTCTCACGATAAGGAGTGAGAAGATCGATGTGAAACACGTCATGAATACTCCATTTGGGAGGTAGTTCAATCGATAGTTGACAGGGGACATCACCTGAACAATCTGGAAGGGTCCATGTCGTTTGGGCGCAAGTTTGGCGCTTGGTTGATAAGTGCGCAGGTGACGTCCCTCCAGCCATACACGATCTCCTATTTGGAACTTGGGCGTATCTTTATGTGCGACCCATGATTTTTGTGCCTTGATGATTTGTTTTTGCGCCTGTTCCCGTGCTTGTTTGAACTGATCAAGGCGCAACTTCACTTGCGGAATGGGGCTGGGCGTCGAGTTCCAATCAGCACGAGGATTATGCCCCATCAGAAGGAAGAATGGAGACTGCCCTGTAGCCTCGTTAGGCCAATTGTTATGCGTGAATTCTGCTATGGGAAGATAAAGATTCCAATTGTCTTGTCTTTCATTTACCCAGAACGGAGATATTGTTCGAGCCACTGATTGGTCCGCTCCGACTGTCCATCCGTTCGAGGGTGATACGCAGTGGAAATATTTTGCGTTATTCCCAATTGTTTGCATAGTTCTCTGGTAAACTTGGACCGAATCTGGGATCCCTGTCACTAATGATCTTGTTTGGTAACCCATATCGCATAAACACGTGTTTGATGTATAGCATAGCTGTTTCTTCCGCGTCGATTTCCTCGTTGCAAGGAATAACACAGATGCTTTGGTACAGTCATGATCCGTGACTGTAAGGATTGAATCGTAACCCTGCGCGATGGGTAATTTAGTGATAAATCGAGAGCGATAGTCTCGAATGGCATAGCTTCCGGTTTAGGAAAGATAGGTTGTAACGGAGCCCTAATAGGGCGATTGTTGACTTTGTGTCGTTGGCATTCAGCGCAGCCTCTGACGTAAGCTAATACGTCTTGTCGTATGGTTGGCCACCAATAGTATCGTTCTACTATCTTGCCAGTTTTATTGATCCCGGGATGACCGTGTACTGGGGTGTCGTGGTGAGTGGCAATTATTGATTTCTGTTTTTCACTTCCCTGAGTAATCACCCTTCGGCCTTCCTTGTACCACGTCCCATTGATCTTCTTGAGTTTATGCGGATCTACCCATGGTTTAATGATATTTTCGTCTTGTACATCTTCACGGTTAGTCGACATTAGTTCCTCTACCGTAAATGTTGTTCGTGCGAATATTTTGTCTGGTAGTACTGTGATGTTTTCGTTATCTTGTTCCCCGTGATCATAATCGGGTCGTCTTGATAACGCATCTGCTCGTCCATTTGCGGTTCCCTTTATGTGATGAATTTCGAGATCGTATTCGGATAGTTCCAATACTTCCCTTGCGACTCGTCTACTAATTTTCTGAGGTTCTCTCCAGTATCGCAAGTTCATGTGGTCCGAGAATACTTTGATCTTGTGATGTGACCCTGCTAATAAAGGTCGCCAATGTCGTAACGCTTTGACGATAGCCAATAATTCCAGATCGTAGATGTCGTAATTTCGCTCTGCTGCGTTTAGCGTCGCAGAATAATAGCCTATGGGATGTCTTTTGCCATCAGATTTCTTTTGGAGTAACACTGCTCCCACCGCGAATCCTGATGCATCTACTTCCATTTCGAATTGATCTTGTAATACCGGATGTGCCAGCACCGGTTCAGTTGTGACCCGTCGTTTTAAGAGGTCAAATGCATGTTGTTCAGTTGGGCCCCAATGCCATTCCGTGGTTTTCTTCGTAAGTTCGTTCAATGGTTTGGCAATTGATGCGAATCCTCTGATGAATAGGCGGTAAAAATTGCAAAAGCCCAAAAAGGATCGTACGTCCTTAACTTTGGTTGGCGTTGGCCAATTTTTTATGCCCGCAATTTTGACGGGGTCCATACGAGTTACCCCTTTTTCAAGGATTACCCCCAGGTAATCAAGGGACGGGGAGTGGAAAGTGCATTTCTCGGGTTTGAAAAATAAGTCATATCGTGCTGCTACCGTTAATACGTCTCGAACTGCTTTAACATGGTCTGCCAAGTTCGTTCGTGTTGCGATACCGATGTCGTCCATATAGACACGAATAGTGGTCCCTTTTGCGTCATGCTTGGCGATCGTATCCCGGTATATGTGATTCATCATCGACTGAAATGTAGCAGGTGAGTTCGTCAGGCCAAAGAACATCACCGTTGGTTCGAAAAGCCCGTAAGGCGTTTTGAACGCTGCTTTATGCTCATCCCCTGTCTTTATGCGGATATTGTTGTATCCCCATCGTACATCGAGTTTGGTATAGATGTGAGCACCGCTAAGGTCTTTGATGAGAGTCTGAATGAGTGGTAAGGGATAGTTATTGCGGATAGTGAACTCATTAATCCGTCGATAGTCTTGCACTGGTCGTAGTTTTCCATCTTTCTTTTTGACAAAGAAAAATGGTGACGCGTATTGCGATTTTGAGGGTCTAATGTACCCCTTTTTGAGGTGTTCAGTGATGAAGTCTCGTAGTGGCTTATCTTCCAGTTGCGATAGTTCGTATATGGAACAATTGATGTGGTCGGGAGTATTTGCTTTGAATTCTATCGCATGATCCCATTCTCGAGATGGGGGAAATCGATGTGATTCTTCTTCGCTAAAGATCTTTTTGAAGTCCCTGTATTCTTCTGGTACTTCATTCTTTTTGTTGGGTCCTGCGGCGATAGCGAGATCAGTAGCTGCTCCCCTGATATAACATTGTGCTCCCAATTTGGTCATACTATTGTCCTTCACTGTTTTAGAAAGGAGATGGGCCACTACGCTGGTGTTGACCAGAGGATGGCAGGATTTGACTACTATTGGTAGTGTTTGTTCGTCGATAGTTCCGTGTTTCCAGCTAAATTTTGGTTCGAATGTGCTAAGCCAGGGATATCCAAAGAGGAGATCCTCTTTTCCAATATCGGCTAGTAGGAATCTCATTTTCCTAATGATTCCTTTTGTTAATATTTGTAAGTCAACGAAGTGAGTGACTGATCCCCTTTTGTTGGTCGTATCATCGATGTTGAATAATTGCTTTGGGCTTGGCAATAGGGCCGCACCCAATCCCATTCGTTTCACAAATCGTGGATTTATGAAATTGTCCGTTGCTCCTGAGTCCACTAATGTTTTTATGTCGGCCTTGTTGCTGCTGGTTCGGATCGATACTGGAATTCGCATAGAACGGAAGCGAGTTATGTATACAGCATTACAACGTAGAGCCCTCACCCAGGCCGTCGGGTTTAGGCGTCCCCAAAATCCTTATTCCCCATCAACTCCTGCATTGCCATGGCCTTGAATTCCTCGGTTTCATTGGCTGCCGTTCGCAGCCATTCATTCTTCCTTTCTTCGGTAGTGCGGTTGTCCGCTACCATTTGAGCGATGTGGAGGTCCTCCCCTATTTCAGAGCGATCATCCACTACCTCCATGCCCCTAGTATTGATAAAGGGCCTAGGGGGATTACGTGGTTGACGCGGCTGGGAGCAATTGCGACTGAGGTGTCCTTTCTTTTGACAGTTATAGCAAATTACTTCCCTAAGATCTGGGGGTTGCCTCCTTCGCAGGAATCCTTCGCGAGGTTTGAAAGGTGGTTGTGAATTGTTAAGATATGGCCTTGGTTGTGCCAATACGTCCTCTGCATGCGCTAGCCGTCCTCTGGCTCTGGCTCGATCGGCGGACGTGTCCATCGCATCTGGATGACGTCTGAATTGCCTCCAATTAGTTTGAGTTGGTGGTGGTGCCCGGGGTTGTATCTTGTACTGATCAATTTTGTTCTTCATGTGAAGATATTGACCTTGGCGTTTAATAGCGGATCGTTTCCAATCGTCGTAGTCAGTGGGATTGTCGTGAAGATAGATGGTCTCATGTAATTTGGTTGGTAATCCATTTGCGAATAGATCGAGGACCATCGGTTGATCTATGTTGTAGCCAGCATATCTGACTAGTTGTTCAAATTTCGCCACGTACGCGTCAATATCCCCTTTCTCCATCTTGATGCCTCTTCGCAATTCTGTTTGTGCTTTCTCTTCCTTTAATGTGTCCGCGTATTGCCTCATGAACGAGGAGTGTGTGTTGTACCATAGCCAAGCGTCATGAGGGTCTCTCCCATTGACGTCCACTTGAACTCGTAGCCAAGCGACCATTGATCCTACCCATTCGGTTACCGCCGTTCCTTGAATGTACGTGAGAAATAACATAGCTTTTTGGTATGGGTTACGCATGATGGAATGGGTAACGTTGATCCCTTCGTACAGGCTCCATTGCATGAGAAATTCTTCGGCTTTCTCTCGATCGCCTGCGAATATGGCTGGTGGGTTTCCGCAAAACTTGTCATTGGTCGCCGGTACGGGTGCTGGTGCCACTGGTATTGCTGCTGGGGGGTTTCCGGCAGGTGGTCCCGCTCCTCCACCTCCGCCGTTACCTCCACCTCCGCCATTACCTCCTCCTCCTCCTGGGTTTCCTCCTTGTCCTCCTTGAGGTGGGTCCACAAGGGCCCGAAATGCCGTGACTGTTGGTGCTATTGGTGAGGTAGTGAGAGAGTAAATGGGCTGCGCAGATGAAATTCCGGTGGCAGCCTGCGATTGGACATGAGAGGTGAGCGTCGTCATAGCTCCTAAGCGTAATGATTCGGTGGCGAGTGCTAGGTTGATTCCTTGTTGTGATGGTGAAGATGATCTCTCTTCACGAGATACGTTACTTTTCGTACTTGGTGATGGGGGTGGTGTAGCAGACGATGGTCTGGGGTTAGCGCTGTCCAATTCTTGCACTTCCTCTTGTGTGAGTTCGTTGATGTAGATATCACAGCCTAAATCTTCTAAGGCTGGTCGGAATCCTTCCCACTCTCCGGTTCCGTTCTGTGTTTCAAACCAGCGAATTTCCACCCAAAGGTATCGATCGTAAAGGAACTCAACTGCGACGCTTCGATTATCGTCTTGACTCTTGGCGTGATACCCGGTGGTACCTGTACTCTCGCTATACCGGTATTCTGTATTCTTGCGAAATCGTTGTGGTACGTTGTCGGCGCCTCTGTGTTGGAACCAGAGGTCGTCACAATTATGGCAACGATCTCTTGTAGTTTCTGTTGACGCCACGTTGAAGCTTGGTCTTAATGTAGCGTTATCACCTAACGCTTGTTCGACTTGAACACGTCTGCGGCGTGAAGTGCGAGTATACGGATGAATCGTGATAGTCACTGGCAACTCAGCTTCAGTTGCACTGCCACTAGGTCGTTTTACTAGACACTAGGGTATCCAAAGGATAAGCTTCAATCGATAGATTGGAAGAGATGAGGAATCGACTAGTGATGATTCAAGAAGACCAAGCTAGAGAGTCTTGGTCTTTACTACACGACTTATATACAGTTACACGCTGGCTTTAAAGCGCAGCTTGGAGTCCAAACCCTAGTACGACTATCCTAGTAATGAGTCACTAAGAAACCTGAAACACCGGCAAACTCAAGTGCCGGCGACGCGTAAGTGTCCATGACTAATAGCGGCTTACTATCGTAGTCATAACCGTATAGTAAGCATCCCGAACTCCGAGATCTCGTAATGATGATGATGATGAGTCCGCGACATGTCAAAACGTGACAATATTGGCACGCTTCTATCCACTCATCTGCATACTCAGAATTCATGGCTTCCTTATAAGTGAGAGGGTCCCTATAGCCAGGGGCTCCTGCAACACTAAGGAGCTGAACCAGTCCTAGACGACTGCTACCCTGCTCAAACTCATCGTCTGAGTCCTGCGCCACTCTATACCGAGTCGGTGCACGCCGATTCCTAGTGCTGTGCCTTAAGTCAGGCATAGCAGGAAGCTCAACTGGCGAATCCCTGTTGCGATTCTCCTCAAGAGGAGTAAAAGCAGGAGGTGGGATCGGGTTGATTGCTCTAGGACAATGATTGGAACGTGTGTTTGGACGACGAACAGGGGGAGATGTAGCAGTAGGATGAGTGGGTGGAGTATGATATTCTGTTTGTGGTGGAGGTTGGGATGGTTGGGTGGGAGTGTGCGGCCTTACTTCCTGAGGTGGATCCTCAGGTGCCTCTTGTGTAGGTTGTTCCTCTGGTAACTGAGGAGCCTGAGGCATTTGTGGTGGTGCTGGCGGAGGCTGGGCAGGCTCTCCTGGAAAAGTGACTTCTACTGGGTACTCAAGTGTCTCCCCAGTAGGAATGGAAGGTGATGGAAATTGGATTGGTGGCCTCTGATTGCCCAAATCAGAGCGGGAAGGGAAAGTCTGTTCATCAAATGTAACATCTCGTGAGATGACGAATGACTGGCTATGTCTATCCCATAGAGTATAACCTTTTGTATCAGGTTCATAGCCCACAAACACGACTTCCTTTGACTTAGGATCTAATTTGCGTTGGTTGTGTTCAGGTACATGATAGTAGGCTTTGCAGCCAAAAACTTTAAAGTGAGAGACATCTGGTACTGTACCATACCAGAGCTCATATGGAGTTTTCCACTTAGTAGAATGGATGGGAGTTCTATTGTAGATGTATACAGTGGTCATAACCGCTTGCTCCCAGAAGCCCAGGCTTAAACCTGCATCATGTAGCATACTAGTGCCTTTTTCCATGATGGTGTGATTGAATTGCTCAGCTCTACCATTCTGTTGTGGAGAATGTGGCACAGTGAGTTTATGCTCAATTCCCGCTTCCAATAAAAGGTTTTTAACCTCCTTGTTCACGTACTCGCTGTCACGAACCTATACCTCGGCCCGTGACTTACCCGGGAAACTCAGGAGTGCGCAAGGGAACATGCACACAAACCCAGGAATACGAAGTACTGGTCTAGTGGAACTAGTCAAGATGACGTGCGTGAAAGGATTGGATAATCCTTTCCTTCCTATTCAAGAAAGACCTGGTCCGGAACCGGGACTTACCAAGCGAAAGGTCAGATGACCTCACATGACTTGTTTGTTGATCAATCAACAAAGATCGTTGATTGATAAACAAAGTCCATTGATCGGTAAACGAAGATTGTTGATCAATCACCTGATGAGTGGAGCTTGTCAGGGATTAATGCTATTGGACGATATACTTAGAAACCTTCCAGCACATTCCATACTATCTTTAGAACACTTCTAGAGTATTCCATGGGCCCACCCGTGGATTGGAGTTGGGCCTCCCCTAAAGTACGCACAGACCATGTATTCAGGTATATAAGCTGGAGCAATGTAACAGACAGTCCCTCAGACTGTCCACTTGCGACATCCCCACTTGTACATTCCTGTCTTCTGAGCAGCTTCCCACCATTGGGTTGTTCCTCATCCTTGTCTTGTTACTCGTGGTCCATTGTTCCCTGTCCCTGATCTATCTCCTTGTTGGTTCGACGTTAGCCACCCTGTTCCTTGTGATCCTTGGTCTTGCTGTTGCGTATAAACAGTGAGACACTCATCACACTTGCCGCCTCGATCAGAATGAAGACACTTTAGTTTATAGTGCTCCAACTGCCTTTCAGCCCATTGCCAGTAGTGCATGAAGGCACCTGAAAGCTGGTCTTTGGACTTTAGAGGAATCACAACCACAATTCTGGTGTGATCATCAATAAAGGTAGCAAAGTATTTGTTCCCCTGAATAGAGTTACTCTGGAGGGGTCCAACTAAGTCGGAGTGAATTAGTTCAAGCGGCTGCGAAGCTCGCTTATTGGAAGAAGGGAAAGGATGATGATGGCTCTTGCCTAGCTCACAGCCATGGCAGATACCAGTCTCCTCTGGGGAATTGTATATAATGAGTCCTTTGCAGGAACTCTGAGCATATCTCTTCAGCGCTTCTTTGGACATATGTCCCATGCACTTGTGCCAGGTCTCTAAGCTGGCCGATGCAGTGGCAGTGCTGACACCATATATGTGCTGCACTGAGAGCCAATCAAGGCCTCCAGCTTGAAAACTGTCCGCTACTGGTTCAAAGTTGTATTTGAGGGAGAAGCTGTCTCCATCGAACTTTGCCAGTCCTCCTTTCTTTGTAAGTGTAGATACAGAAAGGATTCTGTCTTGGGTGGAGGGGATGTGCAGAACATTCTCTAGGACTAGGTCCTTGCTATAAGAAGTTCTGAATATCACAGAGCCCTTGCCAATGGCTTTGATGATTGTGTCATCAGCAAAGGAGATGTCACTAGTGTGAGGTTTGTATGTATCAAAATCCTCATGCTCATGAGTTGAATGTGAGCTAGCTCCACTATCCAGAAGCCAAGTGTTGTTACGCTTGCTTCCCATGACATAAAGACGAATTTGAGGGACCTCAGTCACCTCCTCTATTTTGCCACTACCATTTATAGAAGTAGCTATGGGGGCCAACATGGCCCTTGGTACTGGCGGCGCCTTCAGGAGCCTCCTTGAGGTCTCCTTATCCTCCGCAGACGCCATGACATTGGCTGACTGCTTCTTGATCTGCCCCTCCTTGCCCTTGTGGGCGTTCTCTTGGTCCTTCTTCATCTTTTTGCAGTCCGGCTTTTTATGGCTGGGCTTTTGGCAGTAGTAACATGTGGGCTCCAAAGAGCCACCTTGATTGGACGAAGAGGCCTGCTGTGGTTTGGACTGCCGCTGCTTGCCTTTATTGTTGAAAGATGATGAAGATGATTTTATGGGGGCAGCCTTGTTTAAGGTCGCCGAAGGACCATTGAGACGACTCTCCTCATTTAGGAACCTCTGAACAAGGTCGTTGGGGACGAGTGCCGAGGGGGGACCATTGGCAAGTATTGTTCTGGCGATGGTGGAGAAAGACGGGGGGAGAGCATCTAGTAAGATGAACGACAACTGCATGTCACTTATCGCCATCCCATTCTCCACAAGAGCGTTCCTCGTGTCCAGCATATGCTGGAGTTGAGGCAGGAAGGGCTGACCTTCCTGGAGCTTGGTGTTAGCAAGCCCAACCCACAAATTGAAGGTGGCCATAGAGCCAACCGCGCCGTATAAACTCTCCAGGTGGGTATACTTCTGATGCACTGTTGCATAGGTGAGATCAGAGACAACCGCCGAGTAAACTTCTGT
>WITN01000082.1:0-191559 GCA_015025155.1 Lactarius quietus | reverse complement strand
CAATTAAACATTCCTCCGCAGTTCATTCCCTTCCGTATGATCATTAATGGGCAGCACACCATCGCTAAATATGTCCATCTGAAACCTGGGAACAACACCGTCGTTTTCGGATGCATGAAGAAGTGTTACGTATCGCCTATGGCGGTCACGTGACACTCGCCGCATCAGGACCAGGATGCGCGCAGGCCGACGACGGCATGGAAGGGACGCCAGAAGATCGCGTGGTGTAAGCCTGAAGGCTTGATGTTGGAACGGAATCCAGCGGGCCAAGGGTTGATCCCCTTTCGGAAGGTGTTCTGGATGGATCAGTCAGGTAGCGCTCGTACAAGCGCCAAGGCCATATGCTTACTGATGCATTACTGATGGCTGACTGACGGACTTACTCAGGGACTTAGTAATGGCAGTAGTGCTTTGTCACTTACTTACTATGCCTTACTCATGGACACATGCGGACACATGTAGTCGTAGTCATCGCTGACAGCATTAGGCTGTTCAGTTAGTATAAGTCGAGTAGTGGGGACGGTAGAGTTCCTCACTTTAGCATTCTCAGATTCCCTCTTCCTAGAGTGGTTCCCTGTTAATAGCTAAAGCAATCACACTCCTTATTGTTGTGGCTTTCCTCTTGCCCTTTGCAGCATTGTTCGATTATCTATGGCTGTTCCCTGTTTAGGGACAGTTCTTGTTCACTGTCGGCTGGTTGAGACGCTACTCACCAGCGTCGGCTCTCGTCGCACGTCAAAGTCGTTCCTGCACCAGGCTGTGCAGAAGGTTTCATCTGGGCGCAAGTGCCATTCGTTACAAGAAGGAGGGGAGATCCAACAAGGTGACGTACATGCCACCCCCGACTTCGACGCTGAAACATGCGATTACATGCACGATCAGTTGCGCTATCTGCGTAACGATTTTGGGGTTGTCAATGGGTCGATCTGGCCATTGCCGAGATCCCGGATCGAATGCTGAGTGCCGAGATCTCGCGTTACCGCCATGTATCGCAGCATTACGACGATCTCCACGCGGCAATTACAGCTCTTGAAAATGAGCAGTACGCAGTGGGGAACGAAAAGCGCAAGTGTGTCCGACGGCTCGAGGAGGCCAATGCACTTCAACGGGTTATGGATAAAGAGGTGGAGGTATGTCGGAATACTACGATTATCCCTTGGGTCTTCGAACGAGGTCATTCAACCTGAAAAGGGGGTAATGTCACGTTGACATTGTTCTGTTGCTGACTTTGAAGGATGACGTGTATTCCGGAGTTTCGGACTGCTTACTATTTGGTTATGACTACGATAGTAAGCACATATTAGTCATGGACACTTACGCGTCGTCGGTATTTGGTAGTGCCGGTGTTTCAGGTATTATTAGAACGGACAATGACTCATTACTAGTATAGTTGTCCTAGGGTTTGGATTCCAGCTGCGCTTTAAAGCCAGCAAGTAACTGTATATAAGTCTCTACTTTCAGACCATAGCTCTCCAGCTTGGTCTTCTTGAATCATCACTTCTCTTCGTGTATACTAGTACCTTGGGTACTAAGTGATCGCCAGTCGCTCTTCATCCTTGTGGACTTAGTCCTTGTGATTATTCCGACATACCCAATATCTGCATTGATTCGGTGTATCAACACACAGCTACGCATTCTTTCCTTGTCACGCCTTCACAAGTCGCCTAAGTCAGGCCAGCGTTAAGTGATAACGCTACACCCCGCGCTACAAGGCTAAGAAACCTATTCCTGCAAACAACAGTTATGTTGGAATCGGAGGTCGTCTCACTCGCATCTCTCCCACGACCGGTGAATCCAGAAACCACTTCTACGTCGATGTGGACAATGTGACATTCCTTGGACGACCTAACACAGTTGCTATGCCAGAGTCAGGTGAGAAATTACTCATTTTTCGATGAAACTATTGTGTTAATATTCACACCAGTCGAACCTCCACAAACTCCGAAGTGGAGGCGCGGGTTGTACGATTTCGCCTTGCCTACTCCTGCGAGTACCAGTAGCAAGAAAGGGAAGAAAAAAGTTGTACTGTCATTGTCCCTGGCTTCTGCATCCACCTTGTCTGACTCTCTGGCTTCTACATCCAATTTGTCTCAGTCTACAACCTCCATCTCTAACTATGGTACATGGTCAAGCACTGCGAGGGGCACCAGAAGCAATCCATCAACGCTGACACCGGGAGAAGAAGGCAGTAGTCATTAGATAGGCAGGCAAAAAGTTACTGTTGTACTCATGCTACATAATACGTACTCCGTGACATCATCACAGGTTTCAGCTAGTTCCATGTAAATGGAGCTCAATATACACATTCATTGGCCCATGCAGGTGCATGGTCATTATATATTATGGGCCCACCCATGTCACATGTCACTGGTCAAGTGTTTATATTAATAAATTCATAAAAAAAAAAAAAAAAAAAAAGAGTGTTTATATTAATGCAGGTGGGCCCATCCCTTGGTTGTCGTCACAATATTCTCATCGGGCCCATACATCTATATGTGCTACATACCACTCATGGGCCCACATTGGCTTTACCGAGATGCTCGGCACATTTGCACATTGGCTCTACCAACTACTACGGACAGAATGTGTGACATGGGCTCCATGGATAAAAAAGGCCGGTTCTGAAGCCTTTGATAGAGACTTCACTTATCGTAATTACAGTACCACCAATGTTGCTAGTTTTAGACTTCCACTGCACGGTTCACGCACGAGTTATGCTACTGCATCGATATCCTTTGCAACACGCACATTTTATCGTGTGGGCATCATGTGATATCACTACTCTCGTCTGAACCACTTTCCTCCTCCTCCTCCTCCTCCTCCTCCTCCTCGTCATCACAAGCATCCTCCTCACCACCCTCTTCATCAATCCCAAAAATCTGCCACAGCGCCCCAACGCTCCCAAAAGGCCTCTCCGCACCCAACAACGTCGCAGCCGCCTCATACCTCGACGACGAATCACGCACCCGCGCACACAGCGCTGCATATGCCCGTCCCAAGCGCCGCTGTACGGCTCGGTGCACACGCGCGTGTAGGAAGGGGGCTGTGAGCGCTGCGAGACGCGGTGCGTGTACAGCGTCGAGCGAGGCGAGCCAGTGTGCGAAGGCGGAGAGTGCGGCGCGGAGCGCGGAGGGTGTGCATGCTGGGACGAGTGAGAGGGGCACCTGTGCGGGTTCGGTGTGTGAAAGAGATGGTGTCAGTAAAAGGACGGGGCGTACGTCTGGTGCGGTATTTTCGCATGCGCGGACGGCATCGTGCAGACCCGAATCACGCAGTACGTTCTCGTACTGCGACAAGGCGATGATGAGCAACGAGAGTGGGAAGGGGAAGGAAAAAGGGGAACCCACGTGCTCGTTGATGAGCTCACGCACGCGCGCCTCGACCTGTACATGCACCGCTTCCCTTTTCCGCGCCGCACATGCATGCGGCGCGAGCGTATCCACAAGGTACGTCAAACAATTCAATACGAACACCGGCCTGTCCCAGCCGGGCAACGTAGCGTGTTTCTCCTCTGCAGCGCGCACGCACATCCGTACTGCTGGGTCGACGAGCGCGTCTAATGCGCGGTCAATAGTCGCGCCTTCGCTCCCAGGATCGGTTGAAGAGGAGGCGGTGTCGTCGGAGGATTCGGCGGTGTGGAGGGTGAGGATCGAGCGGAGGTCTTGAGCGTGGGTTAGGAATGCTTGTGGGGGCGTTAGGGATGTATCGGAAGTGTCGAGTGAGACGCGTAGGAGGGCACGGCCTTGTGCTGCTATGGCGTCGAAGAAAACTGCATATGACGCGGCTGTCGTCCTATCACGATGCATGCGTGAGGGAGCGAGTGGGGGAAAGTGGGAGCACACAACGTACTCCCGAGCGTGGTAGCCAGTAGTGCTCCAGCACCGAGCGTCCGCGCCATAGTAAGCGCATAGAACTGCAACAACCGCGCGACCTTATAAGCACTAAGCGCGCTCTCCTGCGCCCTTACAGTCTGCAAAACGCGCGCGCGCAACGGGCCACACAATCCCGCAACAGCAGCGTCGAGAAGTTCGCCGAGCCATTCGTCGGCCGCGTGTGCGGGTGCGCGAACGGCGCCGGGCATACGTGCGCCTGCGTCGATGCCCAGCAATGTCTCGAGGAACTCGCGTTCGGCTGCGATCGCTTGGTGTACCCATGCGAGCATGTCGCCGATATAGCGCAGCGCGTCGTGCGCGTGTAGTTCGATCGGGCGCGTGCTGGAGCGCCCGGAGGCGCTGCCGGTCGTTAGGGCGGACATGAAGGAGGAGAGGGTGGCGGATTGGCGTGTTTGCGCGAGTACGGTGAGCGCTTCGCTGGGCGTTGGGGTTGGTTAGTATTGGTGGGTATGGTGAGGAGGGGAGGGAGGGGAAGAGGCGCACGCGAGGAGCTCTGGACGTGAGCGGAGGCGGCGCGCGGCTTCGCTTAGCTCGTTGGATACATCGAGAGACGCGTCGCGGCCCATACTGCGGAACTCGGAACTGCACCATCGACGAGCTTGTCGTATGCTTTTTCGAGGTGCGCGGCAGTCACGGCCATTATGTCGAGTCTGTTGTCATTGTGGAGTGAGTATCGTGTCGTATGCGGAGGGTGGGAGGATAGTACCCGGCTTTGGAGGGACTGTCTTCGCCGACCATGAGGACCCGGCAGTCGTCGCGAATCGCTTGCGCGCGGTCCATCGCTGCGAAGAATTTAGGACCGACGGGGACGTTAGATGAAGAGAGCGCGTTGGATTCGATGTCGGAGAGGGTAAGCGCGCGAGGAATAGGTCCACGATCGATTGGCGTGTCTTGACTTCCTGTCTGTGAGATTTAAGGATGGCACTGGGTACGGGAGGTAGAGAGAGGTTACTGCTCATCACGTAGACTCCCTGCGCGGTCGAGGAGTGACTTGCAGGCTTCGTCCGTGGACTGTAGCTGCGATTGTGCCTCTTCACATCGCGCACGCATTGCTGTTATGTGTGCTTGGAGTGCATCAAGTTTCTATCGTGGAGGGGTGAGACGTGCATTGGTTGGGAAGGTATGACACGCACATGGTCGACAGCACCGAATGCTGCGAGGAATCTGAGGCTCCCCTCTTCCAGTTTGCTCTCAATGTCGCGACGCAGATGCTTGCGCGCCTTGGCAGCGGTATCGCCAGGTAGTGCCCCTCGCAAGAAGCTGGGTACGTCCTTTATCTTCTCCCCGTCCGCCTCATCAGCCTCGTCGTGTGATACGTCCTCTTCTTTCGCGATGAGTGTGGGTCGTGAAGGAGAGTAGAGGTCAGAGAGTGTACTGAGCGCTTCTCGTGTCGCGTCATCATCGAATGTTGCTCCGAGAACTTTGTAGAGGCGAAGAGAGACGGGATTTCGTGCGAGTGGGGAGGGTGAGGCAGTCTGTGAACGTCGGTTGATATCTGCAACCGCTGGGGGCACAGGCTGCATCACAATTCAGTCACAGTGTTGCGAGCGCTTTACATTAAATCGAGCTGGTGCCCCTACGACGCAGCCTCACTTGCACACGCCTTCCTCATAAACTGCTACATCTCAGCGCTCGGCAACATTTATTTTACTCGCGATGTGTTTGTGTCGGAACCCAGAAGTGGGTACAGGTTCTTGACTCTGTTTTCACTCCCTCCTCCCCTCCATACTTGAAAGTCCTCGCTTCTGTCTCCCCTTGCAATGTCTACACAAGGCTTCGAGCGGCCCCTACCTCGAGATGTTTCACGCTGCATTGGGCCGTCCGGGTTCTGAATCACGAATTCACGCTCTATGGGCATCCGAAGGCCAAACGATATGCGCATGTTGCATGTCCGCTTCCACACACCAAGTTCACCCCATTGGTTTCACGTTCATGGTTCCTGTGAGGGCTTTGGATCCTCTCTTCTCTTGATCTGGTATAGCTTCGTATAAGTTACTGTATGCAGCACAGTGGGAAGGGACACTCTCAGCCGTGTCACGCGCTTAAGTTGTACAATCACGTGATTCATATGTAGTCCACCGCGTCGCGTAGCAAAAAGCCCACGTCATCGCCTCTTCCCCGCTGGATACATCTGTCACTTTGGCATCCATCTCACGATAGAACATTCTGGATCGATCTAGTGGACTCATTCCCGTTCGATGTTGTTCATGCGAGGGTCAGCTCAGACTCAGCTGCGCACATTGACACCACGCACGAGCAGCTTGTCCCATGTCCGTCGGAATCATTTCTTATTTTGTGATCTCCCGCTCTTCTATCTCTGCAATGCAACGCCCTGCTTACCCATTTACTTGTGGTTTGCTGCTTGGAATCGATACTTGCTCGTGATATTTACAAAAAATTCCTTAGAGTGTATCTAGGCGCAAGCTGTCCATGGCCCGCACTCTGTCCAACTCTCACCTCAATTATTCGACGGTTGCAAATATCTCTCCAGATCGTGGCCTATGCTTTTCTTTGTAACAAGTCCAGAACCTTCCTATCAGATCCGCGGTGCTTTCGGACGGCCGGGAGATGCTCCCCAACGCTTCATACTTCTGGAATTTTCATCGAAATTGCATATCTGTATCCAAGCTAGAAAAACAACCTTATTCTAATACTGTTCGAAGGTGGGGTTGACTGTTCACAGCAAGTGCTTCAATCAAGAGCGCCTGAGGGACAATTTGAGGGTATCCACACTCGGGGCCAGTGCAGACCATTATGGTGCAAGACCTAGCGACCAGCGTGTAAAATATCAGGATCGCCTCCTGCATTGCGCAGAGGCAGGAGTTCCGAGAGCCACCTACGGCTCCTAGGGTCATCCGAGCCCAATGTCGAAAGCAACGAGGTAACAAGCCTCGTAGACCGCCGCACTGGATCACATAGACAGCGGAGAATCCATCAGTGTGTCAGCCCAGATTCGAGCCACTTGTGTTGTCCATGAGACCTAAGAACTCGCTTCCGTACATCCTGGGTCCAGGAAGCAGAGTGGGACTAACGCGGCTCAAAAACTGCCACGTTATGATCACCACAATCTGTAGATTGGTGATCGGTGGGCGATCAAGGTACTGTCCGCCCTAATCGGGGAAGGAGGTGAATCAGTTATCCGTGCGGTGCCCAACGACCTTAGACAAGTGACGGGACTCGGATCGGATGCGTCATTTCCATGACTTCTGCGTACTCAGAGGATCAGACTAAACGATTAGGTTTGCCTCCCCGTGGGGAGGGTCGGATAAGAAAGGGACCGTAACCGAAGGTGGCGACCCTGTCGGGGCGCACAAGTAACTGGCTGTCCTAAAGAGATTCCGCCATCAACGGGGGAAGGGGTAAATAGAAATGAGGAAACACACTGGGTCGGCATCTCTGTTGTAGTATAGATCTCCGTCACCATATGCGGTATAGGGGAGGGGGAGGGCAACCGAACTTGAAGGTGGTGGGGCGCGCAGCTGACGGGCTGTCCTCGAGGGGATCCATCATCGACGGCAAGAGGTGAATAAGAATAGAAACACTTACCGGGTTGACGTCTCCGCTTGAAGCACAGGTTTTCCAGTGCTAGGTTCGCGTCTCCGTTTGCGTATTGGCAATGGAAGGGTGGCAGGGCTGTGCTCAAAGAAAAGGGGGGGCTTTGTCTTTTTTATGCGCATTCATGAATGGTGTAGGGGAGAAAGATACGAACGCATCTACTCCTTCTGAGGTGCTTCAGCTTGCAAAAGGGGAAAGCTGGGGAATCGCAAAGGAAGCAGGGTGCACGCAAGGAGGGAATTTGTAGTTGCCTTCCTTTTCGAGCGCTGCAGACCAGCCAGGTTCAACAGCTCAGAGCGAGCCGGGTCCTCGGTCCCCCGGCACCCTGTAACTGCCCTTATTTGCCGTTCTTTTCACTCACCTTTATTTCATATGCGTCTGCGTCTCATGTTCATCTGCATCTGGGCCTGCCAGTGCTCTTGTCATTCATCTGCGTCTCTGTCTCGTAGTTCGTCAGCGTCAGCGTCTGAGTCAGTGTTACACTTAGATTGAGCTTGATTAACGCCTGTTCGAAGACATTCAGTGATGACGGTTCCGTGGCGTCATGAGCCATTGGAGAACGCAGAAGTGGTAAGAGAAGCATGAAACAACTATTTTCTTACATTAGGTGACTCAGCTCCCTGCTTGGGCCTCAGAGTAAATTCTTGATGGATTTCGACCCGTTTCTATATGTCCTCACGAGAGCTCAAATACACTTCACAAATCAGCGCTCAGCGTTCACTACATTCTCTCAATTTACTGGCTTGATAACAAGACCCATCCAAACACCTTTCTCTCCTTTGGCCATTGGCATCATAAGATGACACGGCTTGCGATAAATCTTTGTATTCTCGTTTTGAGGAGGAAGAGAAAATTCAACATTCTCGAGGAGCGCCAAAATTATGGTTTGCATCTCAAGAACCCTGTAAAGAACGTCAAATTGCGACTATGACAGTGTTTGCGTGCTGGATGGCACTTACGCGAACTGCCAGGCAATGCACGCACGAGCGCCAGTAGCTAAATATATGTAAATATTAGAAAGGCGCCTGATGAGATGAGTGCGCACAGAAGCTCATCCTGTAGCACGTCGTCAGTCAACTGCGGTTGAGATGAATATATACACCCACAAGTTACCAAAGACCCCGATATTGGACGATGCTTCCTTGATTTCTCTCTGTGGATCTAGGAACCGCTCCGGGTTCCACTCGTCCGCATCTTCGCCCCACACGCCCGGGAGGCTAAGTTCCTGCTCAGCTACCCGCTGACAGAAGGCGAATTCAGATTCACCGATTATATGCAGCTGGAGAAATATCGATTTGCGTGCCCTTGTTGATGGGAATTGACGTGATTTGTTCTCCTGACTTAGTTGTGATTGGGAAAGCCAAAGGAAGTACGTCATCCCGACCCGCTATCCTGGCAGTATACCAGCTAATAGGATCGAGCCTCATTGATTCCTACACTTCGGCTCAGAGGTAGCAGGGACGCAAAAAAAAACTAAACAGAACACCACCTTCAATGTGGCCAGGGTGTACGTCATGCTGTTGAGATCTGCGACGGCAAACTCCTCTCCAGTCATTCTGGCACGGACAAGTGCAATCTCTTCTCGAATGCGCGCCTGCGCCTCGGGATGCTTCGCAAGTGCATAGAAGTACCACGTCAATGTTTTGGCAGAGGTATCATGACCGGCACCGATGAACGTGCTGTATGCAATGCACCAATAAGTAACGCAGAACCTAAAACCCACATGCCCGTTAAGTGACGCACGCAATCTGATCGACCAGTTCATCATCAGACATCTTATTCTTGGGGCTAGAGGATCCGTTCGCGCGAAGAAGCACGTTTATGATATCTCTTCCGTCTCCTTTGACCATGTTCTGCTTGATCAGTCCCCGGGCGAATTTGCGGACATCGTCTAGCCAAGAGCGGAATCCACGGTACTCGCGCGTAGGCAAGTACCGGACATAATCAAGCAGTGGTCCTGGAATGTACCTCCAGGTCTCCCTGAAGACAATGTCGTACCAAGAAGGGTAGAGCGTAGCGTTGACGCTATTAATTAGTGAGTTACGTCGTCGTAATGGCAGACAAAGATATTCCAGCCTTACAACATATTATTTCGTACTTTGAGCAAGGGGTTCTTTGCGTTATCGAGCGACCCGAACTGAAAGTCAAAGCCAGCTTAGGGTTGATGATAAGTGCGCGACGCCATAGCGGCAGGAACACAGATAAAACCTTCTCCAATAATGTCCATTGCTGCGCTTGAGAACCACCCAGTTACGTTCACAAGTGGCTGGCCAGACGCGTCTGCAACGATTACTTCGTTCAACTTTTGAACAAGCTGTATACAGTCAACTTATGACGCATCCTCAAAGTACACCACCGAGAATCAAACCTTTGACGCCGTCTTGTGGAACAACGGGAGGAATGATTGCACCTCACGAGTACTGAACGCCGGGGTCATAATCTTCCGCTGACGGTGATGAGCCTTGCCTGTACAGTTATATCCTTGAGTTGCAATCGAAAATAATCCAAAATTCAAAAGGGGAGAAACCTTGGGCAGAAACTAATCCATTTCCGCTTATTAGTTTGGTTATCTGGGCCCTCTCCGTCCCCTTGAGGTAATGATATCCAGCGGTGTGTAGTATGTGTTTAATGGCCTTTGGATCTGCCAACATTAAGTGATCTGTCTGTGGTTCCTTACAGTAAGAAAACGGAGAATGATCACAGAGCAGGATGCACTCACGCCGAAGCACCCAGCACGACGCCATGCACTACCATATTCACGCATCCACTTGAACTCGCAATCGCCTACTTCATTCTGGTACCGAATGTCGGCCTCGTTACCTGAGAACCATCTAATCAGTCTAACATCCACATATCATTGAACTGGTGAAATCATGAAATGTACCCAGCCAAAACGAAGAAGGTTCCGGTCCTCTGAGCTGTTCGAGAGATCTGCCACGACGACGGAGGTACAGAAAAGCAAGGAGGGATGACCCCACGAAAAGCGCATATAGTTTCGCAGCAAGGCTAGTCATTGATGGTTTCGTATCATTCTTCTCGCTTAAAAGGTGGAAAACCTATGGCGTCCGCACAGGACCCAACCCGTACGTAATTCTCTCGGCTGCGAGCCCATTCGGCTCCTTTTCTCATGAGCTTCGGACAGGTACTGTATACTGTATCTCTCGTCTCCGAACATGCTGTAGTGAACAATGTAGATTCAAAAGAAGCAAACAAAAGCCTGCTCGACAAGTTGTATATCTGGTGACAGCTAGCGTGCGGCATGATGCCTCCTGCGACTGGTTACGAGTCTTGCTTCGCGCCTGGACGGTCTCGGCCACATCACCCGCCCGCAATATTACTTTCACGTGCCAAGCGCTCCAGAGTCGGATAGCGCCTTGAATTTCTGTCGTGGTAGGGAAGTCGCCATCGGTGAGTGACGCCTGGGCGAGGCGAGGAGACAAATGAGCGCCAGCCTGAGGCTGAGTTGGAAGAAGGATTGATGAGGCATAATAGTGACTCGGAGAACAGTCGCCTCACGGACCGAAATGGCCAGTGACTACTGTACATGCATTATTTCTTTGGTTTTCTAGGAGAGAGTTTTACTTTGAAGACAACACATATGGCAAAGGAGTTAGGTATCGGCCTGAGGCCATGCGCGGCCTTGGGACTCGATTACCGAACTCTTGACAGGGCTACTCCTTCCTTACGGTCAACATGTCCTCTTCTTCACCCTCTCTTTTCGATGCCGGAAGCGTCGGTCTCAAATCGGGCCGATAAATATTCGCAAGGGGCTCACAATGTACGGGAACAACCTCACCTTAGGAAGAGTCAAGAAAATAAGAGTGGCTGTATCATGTGCTCAGATGATAGGATCACGTGTTTATCATGTAATCTGTCGCGTCGCCTTCGTTCGCGTTTGCTAGCAACCCTGTAACTACCACACTCATCCACTCGCAAAATAAACTCCAAACGTCCCATTTCTGAATATGCACGCTCGCACATCTGCCAAGGCACGTTGTTAGCTCAACTATCTGTGACAAATTGACGAGGGCCTTTGCTCAGGAACGGGAAGCACGTATATTGTATCTCGAATCCGAGATCGCCGAGCTGGAGAAGGAATTAGGGTGAACATACGGATAAGCTGTATCCTATATGCGCCGTCAATGACATCCTCGTAGACCTGGAGAAGATGCTCAGCAGATCGTTGCGCGACACATCAAGCTCCTGCATCGTTACAATGAAGCCAAGGACGCGGCCCAGGTGCTGCATTCATTTTATGTCCAAATACTAACATAACCCTTGACACAGATAGTAATAGGGAAGGTGCGTCATTTGTGTGCGCCATGTGCTGAGCCCTCGAATGAGCGCATATATGCAGCTTGCGGCCCATAAGCAGACCACTATCCGTCAGATCCATGAGGATTACGGTCTTACGGGCGATGACTGAAGAATAAGCGTATCTCTGTCGAACTCAAGGTGGGAATGTCTTAAGAGAGTCTGAGCGTGGCACAAAAACGCGTAGATTTGACAGGAATCACAGTCCCCACAATGTTTCGATTATACCCCAGTCTGCAGATGTCAAAGGTTACGGATTGGTGGTTCTACAAACTCCCCAACAGCGCTTCTCTTCTGTCATTCATCTACCTTGCGTATCCAAGTCATTCTGGGTTTTAAAATATTCTTCGTTCTCACGATTCCACCACCACTCATATGCCCAGATTTGGTGTCCTGCTTCGAACTCAGAGTCGGACACTGACTGAGAAACCTCAACCCAAATCATGTATTTTCGGATTAGGTACTACCCATGCCATCAGAACGGTACAATAGTATCTCTGTTTGTTTCAATACCAGTCAGGGTCCAGTTTCATACGAGCCGTGTGCGTGCAACTGACTAAATCTATGCTTGTTGCATTCAAGTTTTCGAAAGGTTATATGGTATAGTACTACCACCCGGTGGATTCTCTCCTTGGAGCCGCACTGCGCGTTTACCTTCCATCATATATAGGTCGGCCAGGTACTTCTCGGAGGACACACTGGCAGCCAGATATGCTGCCCTAAAGTGGCAAAGGCCGTCGCGTACTGGTTTACCTGTCGGGATTTCTTCTTTAAATCGCGTTCTAATCGAATCTTCACCAAGGTACTACTTGGGAAAACTAGGTTAGGGTGAGTGTGGAAGCTGCGCCAACTTAAACTTGGCCATTCCACCGGTCGCTTAGCAAGGTATGCTTCTGTTGTGGTGAGAAGGCCGCTCGAGTTCCTGGAACAAATGGTGATGAAAATAAGAAGTCCGTACTATGCTCGTTACTATGCGTGTCATAATGCCTTTTTTTCTCGCTCAATTGGTCAAGGGTATATGACCGAGGATACAGTATGTGATCCATGATGCGACCGTAAACATGTAAGCGAAATATATCGTCCAGAATGATAGTGGAACGTAAGACTCACGGAATCCGCCCACTGGCAGGCCCACAGACTATGTCTCTACAGGTCATCTGGAAAACAAATGTTTACTGGTCTTAAGTACTTCACGGCATGATGGCCTGATCCAATAATGTTCGACGAGAAAAGGGAAAGTCTCGGTGATCGCAATTCCATGTATTGAATGAATGAACTTGCCAGTCAAGGGAAAAAATTTAAGGAGTACAACACATGATGCATGATATATCGTGGTCTTGCGTACTTCGTCTTACAGTACTGTAACTGTGCGATACCTAACCGATAGGCTCTCACCTGAAACTACCCGAACATCGGCGCCAAGAAAGATTTATGTCGACCACGTTCAACTTGGCAACGAATACAGCTGAATCCAAATTAGGGGACCCTTTCTTCTCGAATATGCAGCTGAGTTCAAAGGGGTGGCCCGGGAGCGATGCCGGAGTTTTTTAAGAATAATTTTCAAGATAACCTATTTTTCATTATCCTTTTTTGTACTTAACTGTGAACCCAGCTGCAAGTCAGCTTAGACTCAGCCACATGTGCTAATTCGGTCAGGTGTCCCCTAATTTGGATTCAGCTATAGCAACACATGAAACTTGCATGAAACACTCCACTAGATTCACTGGGCTTCTACTAAACTTCTACTGTACTAACGACTTCCAATTTTCAGTTATATAGTACAGAATGACTTTCGAACGAACAAAAGTAGTTGTACGGAAAGACATTCAAAAGTTAGAGCTTTACTGTAATGGTTGCATCAAATTTGGTCACGGCGGCGGCGGCGGCGCGGCGCCAAAAATTCACGAGTTGAAAAAGGAAGGTGATCACACGGTCACTAGCAACTTGACCCAAGACTTGAACTGTAGCCGTTGGCAACTTAAAGGCAGGATGCCCGTACCGGCGCACTTCTAGGTCGTTTCAGAATTATTCGCTACACCATGTTCTATCTTTGGTCATTAGAGCTCAAGACCGTGAGGGGATTCTCTGAGGGTGAATTGCTTCGTATCATGTCATTCGAACGTTTGACCATAAAAGCCATGCAGGTCACATCTACTGGCATTCTGCGCATTCCCACCTTTCTCGTCATGATTGTTTTTTTTTTCAAACTTTTCGCGTATGCCCTTGTAGCCCTGGCTAGTGCAACATTGCTTGCGGTCCTAAATCACAGGTTTAGGCAACGAAGCCTTCGTAAGATTCCAGGACCACCGAACTCCTCTTTTTTCTGGGGTAAGATCCATGGATTAGAGAGAACAGGTCGCCTGCTGACTTTTATGAGAAGGTCATTGGCTCCATATGTTCGATTCCCATGCCTATACGTTCTATGAAGAACTTTTCAGGACATACGGACAAGTAGCACGCGTCTCTGGATTTTTGGGGGTAGGTCCAATTTGCTAAGATTTCTGACCATTGTGAGGCCCCATAATCAACGCAATCACCGTGAGCAGGACATACAACTTGTGGTATCTGACCCGATGGCATGCAACAATATTATGAAGGATCAAGCTGTTTTCGAGGCAACAGAGGTTTTCCTCTCGTACGTTTTATTTCCTCTTCGAAGCAAAATACGGAGATAATCTCGAATCCGGGAAGCTCGACTATGCAGGTATTTGGGCCAGTGGTCTTTGCTACGACCGGCATGCATTTTGTCTTTAATCCTTCATATCCACCCACTAACTTTATCACCGACGCAGGTGCTCACCGCCGAAGACAACGCAAATTAATAACTCCCACATTCAACGTCAATCATATGCGAAACTTGATTCCCATTTTCTATGGGGTTTCACGACAGGTACCCTCAGACCCATGCATGTGCAGACCAGTCTTCTCACTCAACTCAGCTTCGTGATAAACTCGACTCAATCGTGGAAACTGGCCCACAGGAGATCAATATCGCCGATTGGACAGCTAGACTTGCGCTTGAGCTTATCGGCCAAGCCGGTTTTGGGTATTCTTTTGGTATCCTTGAAGGCACTGGCAGAAACAACGAATTCTGTAGAGTGCTCGGGGAATGGATGTCAGTATAAATGAATTCTTGAAAAGATGTCATCTACTTAACTTCCTTTCCAGGCCAGCTTTGTCCTCTCTTGCGGTGTATCAGAACTTGTTTCCCTACGTCTACAAGGTCTTCCACCCTAATATGTTGAAATTCATGGGAAGACTGGTGCCGTGGCCGAAATTGCACCACGTGATCGACATTGCTGAGGCCATGAACACCCAAGCGAGGGGCGTTTATGAGGCCAAGAAGAGATTTCTAGAATCAGATGCCAGTGATGATGCAGCCGCTAAGCAGGTTGGAGAAGGCAAGGACCTCATCAGTCTCCTCAGTGTGTTTCTCACAGCCGCGTTTTCTGATCAATGACACTAATCTGGATGTTTATAGTGCACGAGAGTGCAGCCGTATCCGAGGACGATAGGCTGAGTGACGAAGAAGTGGCTGCACAAGTGATGTACGTGACGTTACATTTTGGCTCGAGTGCCACTGACAGCTGGTGTGTCTTATAGGGGACTTATCGTGGCGGGGACAGAGTCGACGTCGTGCGCTCTTTCCCGCGTTCTACACCTACTTGCTCTCCACCCGGACGTTCAGGATAAGCTCAGAAAGGAGCTGAAAGAGGCATTTGAAGACAATGAAGAACTTGCGCACGATCATCTCGTCTCTTTACCCTTCTTAGAGGCGGTGTGTCGTGAAAGTCTGCGCCTGTGAGTTGACCTTATTGGCTCTCTCGATATGTTTTCAAATGTGCTACAGTTACCCACCTCTCCCTGGAGTAATGAGGACGTATGTGACGCATCATAGCTGTCTTTGAAAATTTCGGGCTCATTATCTACCAGCACGCAAAGTGATACCATCCTCCCACTTTCTACTCCGATTCACGACGTCGACGGACGCGAGATCCACGAAGTATTCGTTCCGGCAAACACGGACCTGGTCGTCCAAATTCATCATTTGAACCGTGACCCTTCGATTTGGGGGTCCGATGCTGCCGAATGGAAACCGGAGCGTTGGCTGGCACCACTTCCTGAGAGCGTCGTGAGGGCAAATATTCAAGGGCTATATTCTAATACGTAAGTAGAATAGATCGTTGCTGTCGCAACCCTCTCTCGCTAACTGGGTTCTCAAGTTTGACATTTATGGGGGGTGGGCGGTCCTGCATGTGAGTGTGATAATATCTGACGAATTGACTGAAGTTACTGAACTAATACTGCCACGGTATAGCGGATTTAGGTTCGCTCAGCTAGAAATAAGTAAGAGGAAGGCGATCTTTGGTAAACTGACGATCTAACTATTCTTCTCTATTTAGAGGTCATGTTATCGCAGATCATTCCTGCTTTCCGACTCGCGCCTACTAAAGCTAAGATAGTTTGGAGATTTGGTGTTGTCGCCTCTCCATCAGTGGAGGGATCACTTCACTTGTTACCTCCTAAGCTTCCGATCATGGTATCTCGGGTATAACAGTTGTTCCTTGGTTCGTCTGGGGCTTACTTGGGGGTTCATCTATAGAAGTCGGCGTCGAAATAGTGAAACGTCGCGTCCGAAGTCTCTGTCGTAACTCAATTTAGTACCGTTGGTGGTAAAACTTGTGATTGTGCCGTGCTAACGAAAATACTGTAAGATTGATGAATTGATGAATGAGTGGGAACGGATGTTGTATTCGGGTATCTAGCTAGAATGTCTAGGTCTGACGTCATCTGACGATCTTTGAGGAAAGAAAGAAAGAAACCCGCGGAGACTTTAGGCGCTGATGGCAACTTGAATGGAACGTCGAGAAGACTGTGGTCGATGTTACAATTACAGTAATTTCAAGCACAGTTATCTGGAGTTAGGTTAGAGTGCGAGAAGTTCAGTTAGGTTTAAACGCTATTCAAACGAATGTTGGGAGGACGGACAGAACATCCGAAACTTTCACTGAACTATCATGCTGCTTTCTTACCTTGTGCTAATTTCCCCCTCCTAAAAAACGTAGCTCAAAGGCACCAAAAGGTCTATTTTATGAATCTCGCCTGAATTTTCGGGTGTAGTGGTATATTAAAGACGACATTAAATTCCCAAGTTCAGATCATCACAGTTTCATTACGCTAGCTAGGTTAAACCGTTCAGCTGATTAATCGCTGGCATCCAGTCCCCTATATTTACAAAGTCCATCAAGACGACATTCGCGTACCGCCCGCTGCCCAGTGGGGCGCACTCATTGGCATTTGCAATGATCCTGCCGCACAGAAAAGTACCAAATTTCTGGGTTACACGACCGAGCAGAATAGGAAGAGAGGGAGAAAGGACGCACGAGGGGACAGCATTGGTAGTGGATGCGTCGATCCAGTCATCGAAGGTGACGCTACCCACGCCAATGTCCAGGTAGTGGTTGATGAGGTACAACTGGCTTGATGCGGGGAGCGTGCCACGAATCCTGTCGATCGAGCACGGGAAGGTCGCGTTCGTCGCGTCGTACGGCGTCTCCCACATCTTGTCGCGACCGGGCACGTAGCGCATGGGGGTCAACAAGACGCGGGGGAGGAGAGTGGGATGGACTCACCGAGTCGAATTCGGGGATCAGGTAGTTTACCGTCGACCCGTCGGTCCCGACATAGTCGATGAACACAACGAGGCGTTGGTTGTTGGCGATCATCTGTCCGAGAGTCGGCCATTTGTTGTACGATATTGGGCTCTGCGTCGGCACAAAGGCCCATTTGATGACGCCCGCTGCCTCGAATACCGGAGCCCATACGTCTACGAACGAGAGGCCCTCCGGGTTCGTGAAGAGGAGTGTCAGAACCTCATTCGGGTTGTTATCCAGGAACGTGGCGACGAGTTCGAGGTACGCTAGTGGACAAGTGGGTTGTCAAACCGATGGAGCGATGAGTGTAGGTATTCAACTATACCTTGGACGGTTCCTCCATCGTAAAGAAACTAGTGGACAAAAAACACATCTGCATGATGAAGGGATCAAAGAACGTCAAACGAAGCGCTTACGCAACCTGGGGAAGGTTCAGCACATAAACATGAGTAGGGCTGGTCAACCTCACTAGTATGACAAAAATGAAGTAACCCGTCGAGTCCCCTACATTGAGTGTATTGATTTAATATATTGGAGCATACTTGGAAACATAAGGATTGTCATCCGCTGCATGTACGCACATGTGGGATTGCGCTTGCAGCAGCCGTATACCGAGACCAAGCTGTGTCGGGATGTCTACCTCTTGAGCACGCGGAACTTGATTGTTAAACAAAAGAGGTCAAATTGGGAACGGGAGGCTGGCAGATCGAACCGCGGCAATAGCAAATTACGCACGATCCAGAGGGTCGTCGCTAAATGCAAAGGAGTCGTGCGCTAGACATGCGCGAGGCGTGATACATCGTCAGAAACGCAAGTCAGGTAGACGGACGGGAAAAGGAACGTACCCCCAGGAAAAGTAATGTTGCTGTAGCTACGATTGCAGAGTTCGGCGTGGCCATTACATACCGTCACGCTGTGAAGATCGATCAGACCTAGCGTTCTGAAGAGCACATGATTCATACCTTCTCTGCGTCACTGGACCACCTAAAGCAAGAACAGCGGATGTAAGGATGACGACGGGGAGAATAAATGGATGCATGATGATGGCAAGGACGAACCAACCAGTTCCTAGGACATCCCCTCACTTCACTCTTTAAATCTGAAAGGGCGTGGCACCTCTAGCGCTCAGAGTGTTCAGCGCGGACCTAACTTTGTATGGCAGCCTGCCAGCGCCAGCGACTTGTGCAGGCAGAAAGCCGGAAGTGTAGGCCCCGGGCCTGTGCTTGATTAACGCTTAGCGTGTACACCGGCCCGGAAACCGGCTGGTGGCCCGGAAGTATCTGGGACTAGCCGAGCGGTCGGTCAGACTGGTCCTTCTTGTCAGTCTCCCACTGGCAGTCTCCTCGTCAGAAAACCTGAGCACAAGGATGGTACGCCACAGACGTACTTCTGCAAAACGTAGCAGTGCTTCCAGAGCGCATTTGACGCGCATATACGCGCATACACCCCCTACAAGCCGTAGTCCCCGCCACCAGCGACGCCGCGAACGCGTCCACTTGCAAAAGAATAATAACAGGAGGCGCGACCAAAAAGATAACTTAGAAGATACGTATCGCTCGTTGCTATTCGGGAAAAGCGACGCTGGGGACGATGAAACCGGAAGCTCCGATGGGACAGACATGGACCGGAGTAGCGTCGATTCGGAGTGGGACGAGGAGACCACACTTGTTGAGATACTGGGCTCTCCGTACTCGACCCGTTTCCATCTCCTATGCTATTTTCTCGCTGACCTTGCGGCCAGCAGAGAGTACAACGAAGGAGAGGTCCTCAATGCGCTCAGACAGGCGTTTGCGGATAGCTCGCACGATCTGCGCGAAGACACAATCGTCGCGCTCCTTCCTGCCTTGAATAGCGGCCGAATCGCACGCCCTGCACCCGGTCGCGATTTCATCACTGGGCTCCTCGGATTTGATGACGTGTGCAAGCGCTTTGAGAAGAAGAATTACCGAAGCGCTGAGTTTGACGCTGCGTACGCGAAAATTGAGGTAATTGTATCCATATAGGCCCCACCTTGCGCGCATCGTTTTGACTCTAGGTGTTATCAGGAGAAAATTCGAGACCTATTCGAGCAGCTACAGGTAGCGTATACTCAGCTCGAGGAGCGCCGCGCTGTGTTTCAGCAAGAAGTCAAAGAAGACAGTATGTAGTCTCTCTATCTCAGCCTTGTGCATTCATTGCAAGACCGACTTTGATTTCCAAAGCGAACAAGATGCTTGAGATTATCAGCAAAATCCCCGCGCAAGCGGATGCTCTCGTTGCGAACCTGCAGAGAACATATATAGACACGAGCAAAGACCACGGTGGGATTGTAAAGGGAAAGGGACGCGAGAGGACGATACAAGGAGCGCTAGCAGAACTGCAGCTCTAGCTTCGCAGAGGTGGTTAGGACTCGAGGTTATATCAAACCCACGCAACACTATGTCCTTGCATCCAGGTGTGCATTGCGCCGTTGCGAACAGGCGATTTGGGGAGTCTGCGGATCTCAGACCTCACCTTCACTGTAAAAGAAACTTGTGGTCATGATCGTACGCTCAGGGGAGGTGGTCCTCCAAGAATACAGTGGTATGCTGTCATCTGAAAAGTGTGATTGTAGTATCGGGACCAACCATTACGGAGAAGGTTGACTGAGACAAAGAGTCCCGCCAGGCCAACATTCATCGCGAAGTTGAAGATGCAATTGGTGCCAGGGCTAGAGGAGCCTCACAACGACGTGTGAGCGCATGTGAGCAATATGCGACTCTGACTGGTGTCGAGTTCAGTTGCTTGTCCTCAATCCTCTTTCTCTTCTAAGAAACTCCCTCTTTTGTACTACTTCGCATGTTCGTAGACCTACCTGAGCCATCTCTCCCAAAAAGGTGAGTCGTACGTTCCCTCCTTCCTCCTGCATGTAAGACAATAATTAAGCTGCCAGTGGGATCCCAGTGCAAGGGAAGGGCAAGGGGGACATTTACTAGATGGCGCTTGGGAGAACGCACTGCAAGTTATGGAAAGAGTTACGAGTCGTGGCGTGACTTGTGGCGTTGAGAGTTAGATGCTACTACCTGTACGCCGAGGTCGGAATTAGCTCTCTCGTTGCCATTCGAGTTTATGACTGACTTTACTGTACGAACAGGCCAGCTGTAGACTGATCGAGAAACCTTCTGGAATCCATCGGATATGCTTTGAAAAAACTGTAGCGTGGGAATTTCGACTCTGCTTATCTGCGTAACTTCAACCAAGTTACGAAACCTCCCTCGGGCTCGGCAGAGTGGGCGGCACCTACAATCATCTAGGACATATCAGGAGCAGAAGCCGCCTGATCTTCCCTCTCAATATTTCTTTCTGACCGATGTCTGGACCACTACACCCGCTGGTAACCTGATCAGCGTCTCGGAGCACGTCGTAGATGAAAATGACCAACCCGTGCTCCTTCGCTAAGAGAGGTCCATGTGCCCTGACGAAGCGTACAGTGAGCATACAGATCAGGCTTTTCTGTTGGCGATTTCATATCTCGAATCCTCTTTCGTACAGGAAGCCCGCAGCAAATAAGGGCTCAGACACTCTTACAGTCTACCTGGACCCTGTCCTCAACCAACTGCCAGTGTATGTCTAGGAAATCTAGAGAAGTACCCTTCATGAGACAGACGCTGTCTATGTGCTAGTGCAGACTCAATTTCGGAGTAAGTTAGTCCCAGTTACTGGCGACTACACCTGGCAGAGCCCCGCGGGACGCGGCCACTCACGTTACCTAACGAGCTAGAGGCGTTTCACCCTGACGGTTGCCTACGGCAGCCTATCTCGTGACGGAGTCTTTAACGTTATTGTAAGAGCTTACTAGCTACCGGGGTACGATCCTCCCGGCCTTCCTCCTGCGCTTCTATTCTACTGCGGCCCTTGCTCTCATGCCCGCGGCCATTCGTCGAACACATAGCGCATTTCTGGAAGAACATTCGGGTGCAGTGGGATCATTTCCCCTTCATTTCCATGGTTATCCATTTAATTTTGTGAAAGGCTCTAGGGAGCAACGTAGCTTCTCTGTCGTGTCCGGACGTCGCGTCGGTGGTGGCGCCCAGCCCATTTCGGTTCACTAACGGTCCGCAGCACACGAGAAACATGTCATCCATGCGTTTTAGGGTACGGCCGCTTTTCTTCACCGAGTCTGTGTTGGCGAGCTGCTTTTGCAGAACCGTTTATGCCGTTCAATGCTTCTTTTCTGACAGAAGAGCCATTGGAAAACAAAATTCAAAGGAACCATAGCGAATGACGATGCCATGCTAACACGACCGTGACCTGTCACCTGTTTGCACGACCGGAGAATGTAAAGCCGTTTGGGCGAATGTCCTAGGAACGCTACCAAGTACGGTTCAGTTTTTAAAACATTTACTATCCCGAATGCACAGGCCTGGTTGCTGTCTTGTATAGCTCTCGTGATTGATGACTATCTTTTGGAGTGGTACAACGGCAGCTTACGGCTACTGAGTATTCCTCGGACTCGGTCTTCGAAAAGAAAAAAAAAGTGATTTTATCCTCGCTACTGCGGACGGTGCACCAGATCGTCTCTCTACTATGAACGTCATCTTTTTTTGAATCCGTACACACCTCAAGGGTGAGACAGCCAGTCACATGCCTCTGCCCACGAGCTAAAGGTTCCGGAAGAACATGGCTTACTAGCAGTTGATGGTGTCATCATTTAATTCCATTTGTTGAGACTTTTTTCATTTTCATTTTTCAGGGTTTTCCCCACGTCTGCGTCAGAACATGAAGCTCGCATACAGAGGAATCAAGGAATTGAGAGCGATGATAGATACCTGAGTCCTGAATCCCGAGTGCTCAGAAGGCAGACCTTAAGCCCAAAGCTGTCATGCCTCCGGATATATATCTACATAAGCAGGGATGGTTAAGCTTGGCTGGTTTATCAATTAGACGTCACCATGCGCAGTTTTTTCTTCGACAGACTCTATGTACTGCACGGGTCCGACTCGGACATCACAGAGACGATCTGTAGGTTAGTGTACGTACAAACGGAGAAATTGGGTGGACCTCAAGGGGTTCATTCAAAGAAGTACGTCTAGTTGTCAGGAACAGTTTAGACGCAAATTATGTGTAAATACCCCCGAGCGTGCTTACATTATGATCGTGTAGGCTCAATCACGCTTGTCGCCATCCGCTCTGAAAGTTATTGCGGCACTGACTCGGAACCAATCAGCGCAGACTCACCAGATTTGCCTGCCCAAGGTCAGAATGCGAACGCCGCAGCCATGAGGTTCGCTCGTCTTTCTTCAAAGAGACGATATCTTGGCACAAGATCGGCGCATTTCCTTTAACTTGTTATCTGGAAACTTCGGGGCATTTCTCGAACCGTCATTGTGCGGCACTGTCCCCCAATGCTCGTGCTTATGTTATTGATACTACCCAGCATAGTGACCGCACCTTTGTCTTCGTTACGCGTTGCGTATTACAACTTCGGCAAATTTTTGCTAGAAAAAATAAATAAATCTCAGGATGCGCGTATAAAGGCAGGACCTGACGGGGAGAAAGAGGGCTCGGAAAACAGCCAAGTCAACGACGATACAACAACAGCGACAATACCACCATTCGCAATGAAATCTGTTTTCGTCCTCATTTCGATCTTCTTTCTCGCCGGCGTCGTGCACGGTAGTGCGGTCCTCGAACCTAGAACCCAAGGCAACTACGTGCAGAAAACTTCTGGAACTGCGTCCTTTACATATTACTACGGCTGCGGTGCGCCTGGTAAGCCCAAATAAGCCTCCAAGGAGCATATGCTGAGCGTACCACCCCTGTAGCATGTGGGAAAACCGCCTCCGGATATACGGCCGCGATGAACCAGCTTTCCTTCGGAGCACCGACAGGCGTAGGTCCCGGGGATGCGTGTGGGCGGTGCTTCAGGGTGACTGGCTCGGCGGACCCGTACTCGCCAAACAACAAGGGGCCGTTTAAAAGCATCATAGTGAAAGTTACAGATCTGTGCCCCATCCAGGGCAACGAGCAATGGTGTGGCCAAACGGTTTCCAATCCTATCAACTCGTTTGGCCAGTCGGTACAGTGCGTAATTTCCCTCTTTCTCCTGCTTTCGCTCTTGGCCATGGGGAGTTAAACAATTCCCAATTGCAGCTTCGACCTGTGCCAGGATTCGGGTGCACCAGGTGCATTCTTCCCGTCGAATAATGGCGCATTGACGGGCACATACGAAGAAGTACCGTGTTCAGAATGGTGGGGTTCGGAAGGTTCAAGCCTCTGGAATGGCGCGTGCCTCAAGGGCGACAGTGCTGGAAACTGGCCCTCGACCGGTTGTGGAAATCAAGGTGCGGAGCTCAGTCCTCATAAACCGTTTTGGATGATGTAAAGTTATGCTCTAGGCACTGCACCTTATTGAACGAGCGGGGAGGAAAGGTACGAGGGTCTCGTATCTCGGGAAAACGGGAGTTTTTGTGCCATGCGATGATCGAAGGTTGGAGACAGATAGACACTTGATAGCAGTACATTATTGAGCATGGTCAAAGAGACTGTAAAAAAAAAGTTGGCCTCGTTAGGCGAAGAAGCCCTACGAGTCTTTGGAACCCAATCTGCGTCGAATCGTTGTTACGTTCATCTCATGTCACCCGTGCACACACTCAAGGTTTCCACCTCCTCAAGGAATTTCGGACCTAAAAAACAACAGTAATAAGCGAGTCATGGCTAACAAGGATTCCAAACTCACGGGCATGTTGAAGTCCTTTACGAACACATATACTCAAATACATCGCCCAGCCATTCGGTGAGATATACTAGAAGGTCAGTACGCGAATAACCCGCGGGATGCTTTCTCCTATGTAGGTCAGATGAGAATACGGGGAGATATTAAGAGAATGGAGGAGCACCAAAACCAGTGTTAGAGAATGGAAGAGAGAATGACACCCAGAGGTTCTGTTGAAAGATCAAGTGATTGACACCGTGACGAAAGACTTGGGCCCGTCGCTTGGCCCGTCGAGCCTAAGATCGTCTACGCGCGAAGCAACCAGGCTGCATGAGGATGACCATGGCGCCAGGTGCACGAACTTCAGCGGCCCGTTTACGCGATGCCTGCAACACCCAGCACGGGTAGGCAAACCTTGGTGCTGCTATTCCGCCGTCACGGTGAGACTGACAGCGAGCGGTGTCTTGAGCGGTGCACCAAACGGAGGTCATATGGCGTGAGAAAATATGACTAAGGAGATGCCTAAAGAGGAAGCCTATTTCTTTCCTCTTCCGACTTCCGACTCCTATGAGCCGTGTTAGCCTTCGTCCAAGTTGAACTGGACCTACATTTTGGACTTGATGGTTACTGTATTATCCATCGTTATCGTGGTTCTCTGCGTCTTTATGTGCACCATCCCTGCATCCCAACGTACTATGGACAGTAGTAGGATAATCTTGATACTCAACGACATCTCGTTGCAATCGGCGCCTCGACCCCTGGTTGTATGGCGACAAGCCTGCTAGCTTTCAACGACATCAAGTCTCTCTCTAATCCGCGGAACTTATGGTTTCACCACGGGATTTTGGACTCCTTAGGCACGGGTCTCGGGATGCTGGACTGTTGAGCGACATGCATACGCTAGAAGGTGACTCGGTGGCCCTGTGGCCCATCATAACCAAGCTATGTGACCAACATTCGCAGAACTACTGAACAACAGCGACTCGGATCCACCACAGATATATTCGAGAATATGAGGCCATTGAACCCCTGTCAAGACGATTTGCGGCCGTTGCTCCCTGTTTTTTTTTTCAGAACATTTTTATGTGCTTATCTTGCCTCTCATTGAGGTTTACATGATTTACAAGCCTTTGAATATCTAAGTGGCTCTAAATCAAGTTGTTATGTTGTCAGCTTCTCTTGAGTGATCAGCTGTTCCCACGATCCACGTGTCCTAAGCTACCATGGTCTTGGAGATGGTGTATGTTCCACACCGCGCTCAACCTGGGAGTCAGAATAACGTGGTGCGTGTGCATTGGAATTCAGTGATGGAAACCGCCTCGATTGTCATCGGGACGCTGGTGTCGATGTCATTCATTTGGTTCTGGCACCAGCAACGCATCGGCGAGAACCTGCATGAGCCCCCCGGAACCGCCGGGCGCTCTTTTTAAGTTCCTCGTGTACCGATGGGCATCCTCCGCAAACACATTCCTTGATTTGGTTCGTCCTCCTGAGATCCCGTAGAAGGATCTGTAACCACCGCCGACAGAATCTGCGTCTCACCTTTTTCATATCGCTACCTTCGTCGATCCAGCACGCTCATACAACTGGATTTTTTCAAGACCCTCATACATATACCACCGCATATGATACTAGGGACGCGGTCACTAAGTTATCTAAAGACAGTGGGAAAGTGTATACGTAAGGATGCAGCACCGAGACTGCATGGTCAAGCCCTTGGGGTGATAACCACGGCATGGAATCGAATTGAAGAAGTGCTAACCGCAACAGAGCGTAGCGTAAAGATTCGACGGAACTGGTAGAAATAGCAGCTGTGTCCCCACATGAACGCCTCTGGTATTATTATTTCGCAGTTAGCTGATATTGCATGAGCATGGAAGGAGAATTGCCACAAGGGTCACAGGTTGTGTGAATCGAGCACTTGGGAGGAAAACACACTTCAGCCACAAGGACAACGAGGCCCCAGATCGCTTTTACGTTCTTTGATCATTGTCACGACCGTGTTCCATGCACTCACCCAACGATGTTTCAAGTTGTGAGCATCCGAACCATGGGCTTTTCTATGATCAAACAGGACTGATTAAGAAGTGGAATTTGTCCAAAAGATGTATCTGCACGCACGAATTTGGTGCAAGGGTCTCTTTCTGTCTCCTATCATCTTATGGCAGCATTCCAGCACCTCACTACAGCTAGGCATGATCAAATACGACCCACTAGTACATGAGCGCCAGCTGCATCGTGCTTGGTTGCCAGTAACAAGGCAGCAGATAATATGGCAAGACCCTTTTGCTCCGACTTCGGAAGAATTCTTTTTTTCTTATTGGATGAAAAATAATCGATGAAAATTGAACGAAGAGTGCAAAGGGCTTCCCGGCTTTCAAACTTTCACCAGGTTTCAGGTAGCACCGCACGCGTTGTTTACTTAGCCCCCACCTAAATATTGTGGTCTGCTTTACTTTTCGTCCAAAATAAGACACATAGAGAGCTTGCTACCTGGTCGTCGAAGATCTGGTCGATCTCGAGCAAGTCCAAGTTCGGATTCGTTTACTGTACAGTGGCACTGTGCGTTAAATAAAGAATCGGTTTATTTTTTGAAAGGCGAGACCGACCGCGAGCGATCATGGGATTCCCTCTGAATAGTACGGACCTTTATGCCAGCCACGAATGAATTCTTGGAAAATAGTGGGTATTCAGTGGGAGGCCTTTCATTGCTTCCGTTGGGTTCAAAGTACGATGTGTGTGTCTGCTCTGTCCCTGTTGAGGTGGAGTGGGGTCCAGCCAACATCAACTTGAAAGGGACAAAAGCCTGATTAAGGCGCAGATCCGCCGGCCCGAGGTCAATCAATACTGTCAAACAAGTGTCAACGCAACTTATACTCGTGCACTTCATTCCCCGATGTGTTTCCTCTGTCGAGCTGTAGTTCCCACTAGTCATTTACGATCGTGCTCCGTCTTTCGTGCGAACCCTGCCAGAGGGAATCATTTCGATCCACGTTCCAACTAAGCGCGCCCTGCGCGCAAACTGAAATTTCGACGCTCCTTTCCCTCTGCCATTAAAGGATGTTCTGTTCCCGCTTAGGCCCATCTCGATCCTTTGAAGCCTCGCCCCTGTGGTTGTTTTTCAGCCTCGCGTCGGGATTACGTGTACCCACTTGTTTCACCTTCGGGCAGGATGTTCACCACGCACCATCGGCCCTGGTTCATTCCATTCTTCGAAGGCCTCGACTTCAGTATACCTGGGCGATAATTGCGATCACACGAGCCGCATTTAGCTATCCTTGATACGCGCCTTCACACAAATGCAATCAATCGTCCCACTATTGATTAGAAACAGGGCATTTCGTACAAACATTTGGTTCGTCTCCTTCGTGAAGGTGAAACAGAGTTATCACAAGGGTAAATGTAGAGGTGTGTGGAAGTGACTTACAAACGAGCGTGTCTCTGACGCAGCTGGCTTCATCCTTTATAAAAGGATCTGGGTTCAGCTGGTCTGGTCTTCAGGCTCCAGAGCCATACTCCTCTCACGACTTCTAGACCCTATTGTGTTGTCTATGAACCACCCGCCTCAGGTGAGCTCTAGCAGGACTATTCCCACGCACTTCGTGATTATGATAAATTGGTTCAGATCGGCAGCCGTGTCCGGTGGTGGGATGCTCGAGGGAAGGTCAAGCATGGGTCTGTAAGCGCAATCAATATATTGAGTGACGCACGTTTTTTTTAGCACATGCTCTCGACCCTTGCTTAAAACTTCCCTCTGTTTAGAACTCCCATATCATCGTGATTCAAGTCGAGGACGCACAACCTTCGACGGTAACGCTCCCGTAAGTGAGACCGCCATGATTTTATCTATTTGGTCACTGAACTGGGACTAAAAATACTTCCAGAATAGATCATGTACAACTAGCGGGATAACGCCAGTGAAGCCGCCACTATCTAAAAGCGGCGTGTATCTCTTTCACGGACTCTGTATTGACGGACCTGTATGTATCGTACTTGCGTTTGGATCGTAGACTCGGACGGTTACGATTTCGAACACTCGCTACTATTTTTCGGACTCACATAGATTGAATCCACTTGTATCACGACTCAATGCATGCGATTGTATCATTGCAAAATAACGAAGTGATCCTTGGTGATGATTTCATGGGCACGATTCTAGGTCAGCTCGAATGACGTGCAAGGTGCCAAAGAAGTATGACGTCAACGTATGCAGATGGGCAATGACTACAATGGACGAGCCATTTAGAAAAGTAGAGGTACTACGTGAAAGCCAGAGCATCAGCACAGGGCAATCCGATTCCCCATGGGCACGCTTCAGGTCTAGAATTCCACCCATGGAAAAGAGATGGGCCGGTGGCAGATTTAGGGTGGCCATGACACGGGGAGAACTTGCGCTGAAAATGGCGCGTGACCCACAGGCCATGTCCAGTTGGTCGCCAATGCCGTTCCAGCGTGAAAAAATTTCTGTCGAAGTCATATAACTTTGAAATTTGGGAAATCTGGCACTGCAATGAGCGCCGAGCTCGAGCTCACCGTGAGAGGCTTTGTTGAAATCTTGGAAGAAGATAGGCTAAGAGCTCATGAATATGAGCTGTCACAAAGGCTGAAATGGAAGTTTGTACTAAGAGGCATTCAAGCTGACAGTGTGTACGGGAAGAGGTTGATACACTTTCATCGCTGTATGATTTGATACTGATATCAAGTACAAAATGAAATCGAAATGAATGGCAACTTGAGATAGATACCGTGGTGACCGCCACGAGCAAGTCAGGAAACAACGATTGGCAGGGATCGCCAAGATCTAGCAGATCTTGGCAATCCTGGCTGATGGCCATGTACTGGCCCAATAGCGTCTCGCAGGGTTCTCGACCCACGCCACGAGGAGATACCTCTAATAGCTTGCGAATTGCCGAGAACGGGAGTGTTAATCTCGAAAGTTACTGCAGCACGGCACGATGAGTTGCTGCTGCGGCTGCAAAGGGAACGAAGGAAACACAACAGGACCGATCACAGCAAAACACCACCTCTGTAGGAATTTCGAAAGTCAGTGAGCAAGCGCCGAGCGAGCCTGAGAAGGAGAGCAAATTCTTTATTCCCCTAGTAGCGATTGGCTTGACTCTTTTGTCTTAGTAGACACATGCTCTGGTATAGAAAACAAAAACAAGAGCAAATTCGTTGCGATCGCTCGTTGCAATAGATATCCCCATTCTGGAAGCTATCTACATCTCATCTTTCACGTGTACCTCATCTCCGTTCGACACACACCTCACGGTTGCCTTGCAGGAACCACGATGGTGGCGTCCTTGCCAATGCCAAGGGTTTGAGATTCGTTTATATTACCTTTGGTAGTCGAGTTAACAAACTCTACTTCCTAAGTCAGGATCGCCACCCACCATTCTCTCTTTGTGGTCATTGTATCTTCAAACTAAGCTTCGAGCAGAGAGGGGGAGGAAGGAAATCTCGGGGAATCTCATCGAACTGACCTCTGGTTCTTCGGGAGCCTGAGCCCGCTTTCGTCGCGACTCGGATAAATGCGTTCTCCGTGCAGTCGATACTGCTCTCACTCACCAATTCCAAGCGCTACTTAACACACCTGCTTTTGGATCCCAGAGTTGCTTCCGATCTTCCCGACAGTACCGAAGGATTAAATTCCAGGAAGCGTGTGTATAGCAAAAGACATGGTGGTGCTCTGGCAGACAATTCTATGCTTCATCATTGGGTCCATGAGTTGTGACACTCCAGTAAGTGTTACTCCCGTGTGTATTCCAAACTCACATGTTACGACACGCGCGGGGTCTGCTAGCAAATGGTCACCCATCATTGCGAACAAATCAAGGCCTGCTGCCTGTTCTTCCAATGCTATCACACATCATTCTCACGCTTCTAGACGCCGGCATGTTAGACGAACGATGTGCGAAGCTTCCTAGGCAGAATGGTACCACGCTGGTCAACCCGTTTCTCACATTCATGCCGGACTGGCACAGGCCATCGAGACGGTCCATCAATTTTTTCTGATCCCATAATCTCAGGGAGGGCACTCGCGATGCAGACCCAGCAGCGCTAGAAGCGGAAATTGCACAGAATGGAAGGGCTTCGCGCGTGAGATGCATGCATCTACACGTTGTTGACTCACCGGTCGGCCATCTAGTAGCAGAAAAAACTCACACCAGGTGAAATCCAAGGGACTTGCATTCGCCCGGTAGGTGCACGTTCCCAGCGCATCCCGCATAAGATTACACGTCCAGGTGTAGGTGCAGAACTCTGTGCAGAGATCGTCCCGTGTAGACGGACAAGATTGTGAGATAGCCCGTGGATTATATCGGTGGGGTGCAGATGGGCGCAGCACTACCGAGACGAAGGTTGCGTGGAGAGCTTCTCACTGCGCTGGGGCTCGTGCCGGAACTTCGAAATTGAACCAAGCTAGTCACAGGTGAAGAGAGTTACGGGGGTGGTACGAGCGATGCAATGAGGGAATAATGATACCTGAATTAGGCAACAGCCTCGAGGGTATGTTTTGGGTGATGCCTTAGCGAAGTGACATATGCAGCTACTGAAAATAAGAGAAAATTTCGATACTTCATCGCTCACGACTGCGGTTTCGTCTGAGCTGGACTCGATCAAGGCTGTCGTCGGAGGCTGATTGCTCTCGTTGAGAGTGTGGTCGCTGAAGAGGCGCTTGAAATACATCGGCGGCAGGCCCTTCCACGGCGCATACGGGGCATAAGAACGTTCATGGAAATCCACCGGGATGAAGATACGACGGCATCTATCCTAAGGGAGTGACACACCACGTTTCAGAAGCAGGCCAGAAAACATACCCTCTCGCCCATATGCATTAATTCCCTTCACGTACCAAACGGTTATATGTTTCGGAAAGAGATGCTTAAAATGGTTAGCATTCTACCAGCAATGATAGATACCGGCATACTCTTTGTCGCCTTTACATAGGTTTATTCTGGATCGTCGCATACCTTTTACGATGTGACGCATTCTAAAAAATTGACCATAAGATTGGTGTTTCAGACCCTGAGCAGTATTACTAGTAGGACCAGTGGGTTATCAGCTGGTCTAATCAAGTGGCCGGTTTGGTCCGCAGTCGTCGCACCAGTGGCAGATCGTCGAAATAGTCCGAGAAGGGAGTGTACCAGACGCCCTTGCAAAAGTTCGCAGTGAGCGTTCAGGTAAAGCGATCCGCGAGTTGCCCGATTCGCTCCTAGTCGGCGTAAAGCCGTACTCTGAACTTAAGGTTGCGTTCCTTTCTCTTTCAGCAGATCATAGGAGGGATAACAATCTCTCACCGCGAAGCTGGTCAAGAATACAGAAGGAGGAAGGTGTATATCCAATGCTCGATCAGCGCAAAGAGAGGCTTCCGGGGGTAAGTTAAGAACAACATGAAGGGGTTTCTGACCGCAGGGCGTCACGGTATGAGCGCGTATAGAAAATCCATAGAAGGCTTGTGTTGCATGCGAAACTCTTATAGGGGTTCTGATAATCCAATAAGTGGTAAGATACGAGCGAATGGGCAATTGGAGTGAGAGGAGACTAGTGCCACTAGGCACGCGGCACGGCTGGCGCTAGCACTGGCAAAAATGCTCGCACGTGACGCGTGACGAACTTGTGCTCTGCTCAGACCAACTTGAAATTCGCTCCATGGTACTATTTGGCGGCGGATTACTCACAGCACCCTAAACTATCACGATATGGAGAGATAAGTACGACATTTTTGAACAGAAATTTGAGTCTTGAAAGAGCGTGAATGCAGCCCAAATAATTCGTAGAAGTGACTTATGCTACAGTGGCCCGCAACCACCTGACGTGACCCGGGTAAGATTGGGCACTCCGAGAAAAACCCCGTATCTTTGACTGAGGTCTCTGTCGGAATTCGCTTCAATCACTGACATGCTTCTCGGCTTTGTAGCTCCGGAGGGAGATCCGCACTGGGCCAGCCAGTATCTCGATGCTCCACTCTGCCGGCAACTTCCCTCGTCCTGATAGAAGGTCCAGTAATCAAGCTATAAGATAAAGAAGACGACAAGATGATACTCCTGTAAGATCAATCAGACTTTTCTGGCCTAAGGGCCGAGGACTTAGCCTGGCCTGGCTTCTGGCTTTGCGTGTTGCTGTGACTGTTGTAGACTCGGAACTTCGGAAGATGTCTGCTTCCATTCCTGCAACCTGCAAGTGCTTTCGTAGAAATATAACTGTTAGATCAATGATACGACAGATGACGCGATGACGCCGCATTGCCAGCATTACTCCCAGGAGTTCATGCCGCTAGTCAAGGCGTAATACACTGCTCTGTTCTCGGTGCCAGAAATATTCCCCGTCACAGTAACTAATAACACCTTACGTCAGGGCGAACACCTATAGATAGAGGTCATCTAGTATCCTCCGTTATGGTAGATACGCATGATCAAGTCTGAGAAGGGCTTCGTTCGCAAGAGAGGGCATGAGCTAACTCCAACATCTGCCTTGGAATCTACTAGTAGCACAAAACTATCTTATTCGACGTCGCTCAAGAAATCAAAAAGTGCCGAGAAGAAATCAAAAAAATGCCGCCAGCTAGCGTAGTTCGTCCGAAATTGTGAAAAGAAGTGACGAGCTCTCAGAACCTCCATCCACCTGCGAGGCCCATTACATCCTCAGGATCATAAATCTCGCGGATTCTGCGCAGCCGTGGCAAGTTCCCACCATATATCTTTTCCAGCGGCGTCCCGGATATAGCATAGTTCGTGTAGGCTGCCGCATTCTTCAGGTCCTGGTCGTCCTCGATTATGGCTCTTTCTAAGACCGCAGTCGACGCACGTATGGCATCGCCCATGCGCTGGTCGGCTGAGCTGTCAGTCCACCCGAAGTAGATCCTCGAGGGGAAAACGGGCAGAGTGCGGTTGGCAGGGTAAGCGGACGGACTTCCATGTGTGAGAAAATCGGACTCGAAGGGGTCAATAGCGTAAACGACCACTACACTTGGGTCGTACTGGTTCAATTTGTCGCCCCAGAACTATGTGATGAACAAGTGTGAACGACATATTTACGTGAGAAGGGACCTCGACAACATACCTTGGTCTCATTCATGAATGCCTTCAAGATGCCTTCCGTGTAGTGCAGGATGGGGACACTACTCATGTGACCTCTGAAGGACTCAGTAAGCCCGAACTGAAACTGCCAGTACGCAAGCTGGTATTCTCTACCGTTCGAATGCAAGGATGGGTTCGCGCGTAACGAATTCGAGGAAGGAACACTCGAAGACGGACTTGGAAATGCTTGGCAGATTCAGTAGCTCGTCGTACAGAGTTCGAGGAAATCGTGGTCCATCATAAAACAGCGTGAGACTAAGCAATAGCTGTATGGGGCCTTTAATCAAGTGACAACAGGGGAAGCTAGTGGGCTGACCGTGCCATCAACGTAGATGAACTCTGCCAGCTGTGCTGCCTTGCGGTCGTGTGGCTCAGACAGGAACTGGGATAAAGTTTTTTGGGCCGAGTATATCTGATCTCCAGCGAAATTGATTTGGGCAGCCTACCACATGTGCCGTCAGGGTACTACTCCCGCAGAATAAGTATATACATACCCAAATATCTGGTTGCATATGCGATTTTAAAGTGAACTTCGTGACGATCCCCTGGCCCGTGTGTGCTCATTTAGCCTTAGGACGTAACCACCACCTAGGCGAACTCACATAATTGTTGAGCCCTCCCTTACGAAAAAAGCAGCAGTAAGTTTGCTAACATCCTGCCATTGTAGCCTTGATTGGAACTTACCCTAAGCCCGAACCAAAGATCTTCGTCTAGCTCAGTTACCGTTCTCACCTGCCCGCTTGGCAGGACGAGCTCAAACTCGGTAACGGTGTCGATCGTGAGGCCGAATTGGCTGGTCTTCCAGGAGTATCCTGTCACGTGGGTGAATCCTCGTCGCGTATCTGAGGGGGAGTCACGCAAGGCGCTTACCTCCTCCAAGCGTGAGACCCGAAACCCCGACGCCATTCAGCCGACCACCGACGACGTTGACACCCTTGGGCACGATGGACGCATACACGTCGGGCCAGGAGAGACCTGCTCCGATTTCGACTGTCTCAGAGTCCTCGTTGATGACAACGTCGTTAAAGCGCGTCAGTGAGATGTGCACGCCTAGAGTCGAAGAGAATCCGTGGTTGACCGTGTACCCACCGCCCTTGACAGCGAACGGTGTGCGCGTCGAGGCGAGTTCGCGAAGCTGCGGCGTTCATGGCGAAAAATGGGCAATGAGACGACAAAGGATAGGTAACGATGGCACTTACAATTAGGCCGAGGTCATGCGGCGTTCCTGGCTGCACAGAACATGCGGATACTTGAGAGGTCGAGTTGGCCCAGTGGGAAATGTCTGCCTCTAACTCTGGAGACCCTATGGATCCGGTATCAATTATGTAGATTGTTTTAGGACGATCAATAATTTGATAGAGGACCCACCTGGATAGAATACTTGGGAGGCGGGAGAGATGGACTGCTCTATCTTCCTGCAGGTGTCCTTGTAGCCCTTTGCAGTAAACTGCCAGTGCTGGAATAGTGCGGTGGCAGTAAGGAAAGCACTCCCAATAAAAGCCGTTGCTAGCATGACGCTTTGTTAGTTCAGGAGAGCTTCCACAGTATCAATCCCAGTACATATGAGATATTTATATCAACGACTAGACGGGATCTGACAGCTCATCACGATTCACGATGCAGAGGAAGCTCAAACATAAAAATGAAATGCAAGCCTATCACATGTTGATGCGCCCGGAGTGCAATGGAGGCCGCCAACCTTCTAAGACCCCAGATACTGTAAGGCAGCTGGACTGCCCTTGTGCGTTACTAAGACTTGTTGTGAAAATGTCCAAATGGCTCTGCCACGTACCAAAGATAGCATTATGACCTCCGGTGGTGATTGTGTGCAGGCGATCGGAAGCACGAAATTACCACTCGGAGAGCATCGACATCAACAAGATTGACAGCTCTGGACAGCTCTAGCGATAAAGATAGCGCCCCAGTGGCGTCGACTGGAGCTCTGATGACTCACGAATTTGCCTGAGTGTAGCATATTGCGCTTAGGTCCACTCACCACGCACGCCCGCTTGAAAGCATTGGACCCCAGGCTGAGGCTATACCTGAAGTCAGTACAATAAAAGATAGTCGAGGAGGTCCGTTGGAGGTGCCGCCACACGAGGTGTCAGTGCTTGTGGTTCCAACATGCATTCAATTGGTGACAGTGGACAACTTGAACTTGAACCTTTCCTAGACCGGCTCAGGTTCCATTCCTGCTCCGGCCGTTCGTCTTAATTTTGACGACCCCGAACACCACCAGGTTTACATACGAAGTGCTGTAAGATCACAACATAGGTACAGAGTTCAAAGTGCAAAGAGACAGCAAGTTCCATATTGCATTTTTCAAGACATCAGGCCCACCTATGTCACGCGTCCTCCACCACGACACGTTCCATCTCCTCAAGTGCTCTCCGCGCACGCTCTCTGACCTCCCTCTCCACAGCACCAGCAACGCCTCCACCAGGCACTCCTCCCCCTCCAAACTCAACAAGATGGCGCAGTGTACCCTCGATCCCAGCAGCGCGTAGTTGCGCAGCACCCCACGCGAGTTCGACGACAGCACCGAGCGCGGCGCAGCGCGCGTCAGCAGGGGCATCTACGAGCGCGCTGCGGAGAGAGTTGAGGAGCTGCGCATGAGCGAGGATGAGTGCTTGGCGCTGCACGTGGCCGTTCGCTAGATTTGCAAGTGTATACGCGGCCTGCAGCACAACGTCCGGGTCACGTGCCTCGAGCGCGCGCGCAAGCGCCCCGAGCAGCCGGGGTGCGCCGAGCGCTTCGAACACTGCGTCGACGTCATCCTCGCAGTCCGCAAAGTTGCGCAGGAGGTATAGTGCCTGTTCGCGCACGCCTGCGTCTGCGTCATCTAGACGTGCGTCGAGCGCCGACCAACCGACGTCCGCCATGATCACGCGCTTCGTCTCGGGCGTGCATTTGTAGACGAGGTTCTTGAGCGCCCAGAGCGCGCTGAGACGTAGCTCGGCGTGGGGAGAGTGGAGGAGGCGTGCGAGGCGCGCGGCGACGCCCTGTTCGAGGAAGGGGGCTCGGAGGGGCGAGTATTGGTTTACGAGATTGCAGACGGCTGCGAGGGCGGCATGTACGACGCGCCGATCCTCGTCTTCTTTGGTGAATACTGCGAACAGCGCCGTACCCAGGCCCGAGTCGACGAGCGATGTCCGCGTGACAGCTACGCTGCGCGAGAGTGCGCGTACGCATTGACACGCAGCGTAGCGCACGCCAGTGTGGCGGTGACTTAACGCAGTAGCCAAGGGAGGGAGCAATCGCTGAACGTCAGTCACGTCCCGTCGGATGTCATTGTCTGCCAGTGAGAGGACCGCGATCGCCGTAAGCGCAGCCTCACGTAGGCAGCATAGACTCTCCGGTTCGTCTTCTTCCCATTCGGGTGGCATCTTGTTGTCAGCTGGAGGTGGCGGGGTCAAGGTGCGAACGAGCTCGCAGAGCTTTCCAAGAGACCCTCTGTCGAAGGCGGTTTGGCAGAGGTCCTTCTCGTCCATCACCAAGTAATCTAGAGAACAAATTCAGTTGAGGGTCTATGTGGGATTGGCTCATGGCATGGGGCTCACTGAGAACAAAACAAGCTTTAGTACGATTTTGGGGTGATTCAGTCTTCGAATCGATCATACGGTTCATCACATGCATCACGACATGAGACGAGTTGGGGTCCGGTTGCGCTGGGTGATGATGGTTGGCTGCACTCGAGCGAATTATGTGCGTAGCACTGGATTCCTCGTCAGTAGGCATGACAACACCTAAATATCGGTCTCTCTACCATAGACTCGCCGCGAGCTGGACATCCGTATAACGGGATTTACACAATCCCAAAGCTAGCGTCAGAGCGGGGGGAGACTCTGACATTACTCTCTGAATCAAAAGACCTTAAATAGATGGCCAAAAATACCACATACCAGGACTCGATCTACCCACGGGGGCCTTAGCAAGGTGGACAGCAACATCATGATTGTCTTTGGCAAGTGCAGCAAGGGCGTTCAATGCAGTTTCCTGTACCTTGACGTCACGGCAGCGCAGCAGAGTCGTAAGACGACGCGCAACCCATCCGCCACCACTAGACTGCGCAGGAGCTACGGTCTCCGGGCGTTCCCAGCGGCGCCGGCCACGTGGGACTTCTCGGTTTCGTTCCACCGGAGGAACCCACTCTGCTACGGCGGTACGATGACAGGGAGAGCGAAGCGCCGCACCAAGTAGCTGCGCAATACACATGCTCACCCGCGTTGAGGCATCAGTGAGAAGAGGGAGGTACACGTCTAGAACCTCGAGCTGCGCAATAGAAGCCGTCAGGACCCAAATAGAAAAGGAAGACGGTATCCGTACCTGGAAGAAATACTCGAGTGCAAGTTTCGCGTCATCGCGGACAGGTGATGAGTCGTTTCCGAGACCCCATTGTGAGGGGCCGACTAGTTCTGCGCATGCCGCGGCGATTGCGCGAAGGGCACGGGCGAAGGCAGCTTTGATTGGAACAGGTTCAGAGGGGCCGAACCGTGAAATAGCATAGAGAAAGGCTTGGTGTGCGTTGGCGTGGAGTAGTCCACGAAGAGCTTCCGGGGATCCTAATAACGCAGCGCTGAGATGAGTGAATGTGGGAAGACGTGCGCAGTAGTAGCCGCACCGTACGATAAGGAGGTTATGACCTGGGCAGCCTCAACACGGATATCGTCTTGTGATCCCGCAGCTTCCTCGAACTGTTCCGGGGCGTTTAGACATTTCACGAGGCTGATGAAGGGAAAAGATGTGGCCTCATAGAGGGACGGAGGCGAGGGCGACGCACGTGGCAACAAAGAGCTCGTCCGCGGCCAGAACTAGTTTCGCAGACGGATTTCCAATGACATTGTTCTTGACCCTCTTGAGGGTTGAGACGTTGACCGTCTCCACCGTCATTGTCGTAAATGAAAGGGGTTGAAAGGGATTTGTACGACGAGCGCCGCATATCCTCTTTTGGCGGTCACACCATCATCTTCTGGCGTTCTGCGGCTGCGTAACAGGCTCGCCGCAGCCTTTGCGAACTCCATTATAAGAACATCTGGGCATCAGCATGCACGTTAGGCTACTCTACTCCCCATACCCACCATGGAAATCCAACTAAAGCGTATAAGTCACGACGCTGACGTCTACGATGTTCGCAAATCTGTCGAGCTCGTCCTCCATGGCCCCCTCTATGACCCCAACGCCAAGGAGAACAAAGGACGAAAGCCGAACTTTGAAATTGAAATGGGCAAGAGTCCCGCTGGCCGTTCTCACGATAGGACTGCGATCCTGCGCGTTACTGGGAAGCTAGGCCGACAACTCCTTCAGTGGAACAGGGAGTCTGAGGACCAGAACATTGTCGTATGCGGAGAACCACTCCGTGTATACAACAACCATCAACCCGCACCTTGGGCTGTGAAGCAGAGGCTTGAAAAGGCGCGCTATATTGACCCAGATCACGATAGGAAATACGACCAAAAGATAGATTATTGCAGCCAGGTTCGTCTGCGTGTTGCTACCATCCAAATTGGCGTTTGGTACAGGGACCCGGACGCATCCCAAAGCAAAAGACGAGCCTTCTCGATCGAGTATGAGCGGGAGTTCCTTCGTCAGAGCGCCGCCTATATCTCAGTGGTCTTCGAGCACGGATTTATCCGCATCGACGTGAGTGCTACCCTCTGTTGGCGCGCATATAACCGACATCTATCCCACTCAGATGGGCCAGCGAGAAACCGAAGAGGACAATTTCATTATTCTCATCAAATTCACGAGGATAAGAAAGCTCGGGATTGGTTACGACGAGTTCGGGCAAGCTTGTGCGTAGTTTCAGCATCGGTTGCTCGCCACTGAGAGTAAATCACTATCAGTCATTATATTCGACTTGTTCACGCCTCCAAATTTCGAGAAAGACAGCTTCAACAACCGGGCTCCAGAGGGAATACAGCAAAAAGGAAAACTAAAGACGCGCCACCGCATATCCACCTTGGACAACGCCCATGCCGCCATTGCACCATACGCCCACCACCTACGTATCGTTCTAGCCAATCCTGACGACCTCACCAATTTCGAGAAGGTATGCTATGTCGCCGAGTGCCAACCACTCCCAACCCGCATGCCTCGCGTCGACGCTATGGCAAAGAAGTTCTTCGCCCATCGCGAACTGTACCAGGTCCAAAGCTGGATAGAGTCGATGGACGACTGGAAGAACGCGTTCCAGATTGAGGCATACTTGCGCTGCGGTTTCGTCAACACGCACGATCTTCTCCGGACTTTGCAGAAGCCCATAGAAGAGGTCATTCGTGATTACGGTAACGAGGCCAGCGAGTTACTGCGTTGGTTTGCCGTGGAGCTCAAGATGCGCCAGTCGGATGAGAATCCGGTTGACTGCCTCGCTCGCGTCCGCTCGAAGCACCCTACCCTCAAGCCCCTCAAGCTCGCCCAAGTGCACTTCGCCTGTCACCACGTTATAATCACTCCATCGCGTATCCTTTTGGAGGGTCCATATACGACACAGTCCAATCGAGTCATCCGACGATATCAGAACTTCGACCCCGCGCTCGTCGAGCGCTTTATACGCGTGGAGTTTCGTGACGAGGACCGCCTCAATTACCGCTGGGACGGGGACGTAGACGGCCAGTGGTTCCTCCACGACCGCGTAGGTGGTATCTTGCGCAACGGTTTCAAACTCGGCGGGCGTACATTTGAATTCCTCGCATATTCGACCAGTGCGCTGCGTGAGCACTCTGTTTGGTTCATGAACCCCTTCCGCCACCCTGAAGAAGGATACGTGACCGCGGAGAAGATTCGCGCCTCGCTCGGGGACTTTTCGAAGCTGCTTCGTACGCCGAGCAAGTACGCGGCGAGGATCGCGCAGGCGTTCACCGCAACAGATCCTAGCGTAAAGATCCTTCGCAGCCAATGGGAGCAACAGGACGAGTTAGGAGTTCACACGGATGGCGTCGGAACCATTTCTCCGAAGCTGGCTAACATGATCTGGGAGGCGAAATGCAAGGCGACCGGCAAAGCGCGTGCGGATCGAGTCGAGCCCTCGGTGTATCAGTTCCGCTTCCTCGGATACAAAGGAGTTGTCGTCGTGGACCACCGATTGGAAGGTATCAGGATGCGTTTACGCAAATCTCAGTGCAAGTTCCCTGTACTCGATGACGAAGAGGCCGAATTCGAGATCGCACGAGCGTTCGATTACCCGAACCCAGTTCACCTGAACAGGTACGTTTCATTGTATCCTCTACATCTAATAGGGCAAGACTCACACCGGATCATCAAGGCCCGCAGTGATGGCACTGGAGGATCGCGGTGTCAAGAAAGAGGCGTTCATTGCTCTTCTGGAACTCGCAAAAGCGAAGATCTATATGTCTAGCGATTCATTAGAAAACTATGCTGAGCAACTCAGGGACCATAGCATGGGCGGTCAATACCACCTGGCTTTCATCTTCGAGCGGCTCGACAGCCTCGGACTTGACTTTAGGAATGGCGTCAACAAAACAGCAATCGGGAGGCCATTTTTCGAACGTCTTCTCCGCTACTCCATGAATCACTCGCTCCGCGAGGTGAAGTTCAAGGCACGCATCCCGATTCCCAAAAGTTATCAGCTGGTTGGCGTCGCCGATGAGGGTAGGGCATACCTTAACGAAGGTTTGAAGGAGGAAGACGTCTTCACTTTGAAGCCAGGGATGATCTACGGTACGATTCTCGCTCGCCCTGTACGCTCGTCACCTTTCTTATATGATACCGTATTTAGCATGTGTGCAAGAATCAGCACAGGAGGAACCTATATTCCTGAAGGGCGCCTGTCTCATTTCCAGGAGCCCCGTCATCCATCCCGGAGACGGTGAGTTTACCGAATCCATCCTATCAAAACGTACTGCGGGTCTGACTTATTATGTAGTCCAACGTGTGTACGCCGTCGGGGAGCCGCCGAAAGACAAGATCTGCTTCTTCCGCGGATTGAAAAACGTCGTGGTCCTTCCGGCCGTTGGTGCGTGGCAACGGCCTCATTAATACCTTTCATCCTCTGAATTTCGTTACAGGTGATCGTTCCTTGGCTTCATGCCTTGCTGGTGGGGATTTAGATGGGTACGTTACATGTATGCGCCGAACCGTGGTATGGCTCATAAGGTTCTACAGTGATACTTACGACATCTACTTTGCGAATCCGGCACTTCTCCCCACCATCCAAGCAGAGCCCGCGCGATTGTCCGATCCTAATGTGTTTACGCTGAATGAAGGCGAGCCCGATGCCACGGTCGACGACATATGCAAGTTCATTGTCGAATATATACACTCTGATGTCATGGTACGTCCCCATTAGGCGTTTGTGCCCGCTCGGATGGTCACACATTTCGTGCGAACCATAGGGTATGCTATCGAACCGACATATCACCATCGCGGATCAGTCAAAGGTGTGATGTGATTTTGTCTGCAGTATTATCGCCTTCTCATCCTCTCATCTTGGATAGGATGGCGTATTCGACGATCGGTGTATGAAGCTTGCCGAACTTTGCAGCAACGCCGTCGACTACGCGAAGAACGGCGTGCCTGTCGACATTCACGATAAACTCCCAAAGTTATTGATCCAGTTTAGGCCGGACTGGGACAAGAAGGAGGTGACCGGCGCGCGGGAGCTGAAATTCTACGATTCGGATCGAGCGCTAGGACACATGTTCCGGAGCATCACGCTGCGCGACCCAAGCGAGCCCATCGACGGTTTCCCCACAATGCCCCCAGGCACGGTCGCTCCTCTGGAGGACCCGATTACCCGCACGCTAGCCCCGCTCGTCCAGAGTACACTCAATACCACTGATCCGGCGCCGCCCGCAGCGGAAATCCCACAGCCACAGGAGCTCCACGCGACGTACGTGCGCGAGATGCGCTACATCTGCGCGACGCACACGCTCGTCGACTCGCCAGATGTGCGCCTCAAGGAGGAAGAGGTCGTGCTGGGCACGATCCTCGCGACTACGACACAACCACGCTGGCGCCAGGACCGCGCATTCCGCATGAGGCTGCATAGCGGAGCGCTCGTGCGCGATATCCGTGCGCAGATGGTCCCCAAGGCCGATGAGAACAAGCCGACGGATGATGAGATGCGGGCGGGCTTGCCGATCGCATGGCAGATGTGGTGCTGGGCACAGGAACATCGCGATACGGACAAGGAGTTCATAGAGGGCTTTTCTCTCATCGCCCTCGGCGCCGTGCTTGACTGCCTCAAGCATCTCGGTGCACTGCCGGAAGACTAATGGCGCGCATATTTGACTGAATGATTTTGGAAACATTTTATACATCGATGAATTTGTATCAGAGTAGTCACGAGAGCAAACAAAAGACGTATGATGGTTCAATTGTCAAGTGTAGGATGCTGATCCGACCTATCTACATGGACTCCCTACCTTCGCGACAGACCGTGGGAACATTTCTCCTTGAGACCGGGATCTTCCCCTCCAATACTACGGGATAGTCGCTCTGTTCCTCCTGCGCCTTGTCCTGCCCCGCAGCTGGGGTAGCTTCTGTCATCACAAACTTAGTACAGCAGCTCCTCGAGTCCTCCCAATCAGGGTTGCGCCGAAACTAGCTAAGAACGATGTGCATGTGGTAGGACACCGCTCATGCGACCGCCTCCCCATAGCTCGAGCTTCTACGACCTGTGCAGGTGCAGCAGAAACTCGATCGCCATCAGATCAGGTACGAATGTTAGTTGCAATGACCAACCCGATTTTAAGCTTCCCAGATCTAATCTAATCCTAACTTTCTGTCCAGATAATGTAAGTAACAGAACCTCACTGTGTAGCCCTCAAGGCTTCAAGCTTCACGCCCTGAGACGTTAACCGTCTGCACCGTCATTGTAGTAAATGAAAGGGGTTGAAAAAAAATTGTACGGCGACCGCGGCGCCGCACATCCTCTTATGGCGGTCACATTATCGATTCATCATCTGGATTCTGCGGCCTGCGTAACAGGCGCGAAGCAGTCTTTGGGAACTCCGCTCTTTGACATCATGATGACGCCTGCAGGCCCAATCTTCTCCCGTAATGCTACAAAGGAGGTCATACTCGCCGCTGGTGCTGTCAACACACACTGCAGCAGATACTCATGCTATCGGGAATCGGTGACGAGGAACAGCTCAGTCGGTTCAACATTCAGACGATTGTAAACCTCCCTGACGTGGGCAAGAACTTCCAAGATCGCGATGTGGTTCTACGTTATTTCTAACTTCGCCAATGACGACATCGGCCGGAATACGACTCTATTCCAAGATGATCTAGCGCAGTGAGAGCAATCTTACACTGGGCCGTTTGCCATCTCCGCCACGTCTGAAATACGCTGGTTCGGCTGCCTAACAACGCCACAATCTTCCAGACAGTAGATGATCTTTCTTCCGGCCCAGAAGCCCCACATTATGAATTTATATTTGCCGTAAGCCTCACCCGGAAATCCCCTCATGTAATGTCGTTGAGCTTCCATCCTCAGAACGAGTTTATATCTTTCGTTGAGTCACCCCCATCCACAGGCCACTATATTGCGCTTGCTACCATCCTGATAACACCTACCTCTCGTAAGTTATGTTACTTGATAACGCTGGTGCTTCCAAATGCGGAATGCCACAGGCGGATCAATCACCCTTGCTTCCGCAAACCCCTTCGACGCACCTAACATTGACCCTGCATTCCTCAGCTCGAATTTCGATATCTTCACTATTCGCGAAGGGATAAAGGCAGCCCTCCGCTTCGCCGCGGCGCCAAGCGTGGAAGGGCTACGTGATCGGACCATACGGAGCTCTTGACAACGAGGCGTATGTGCGCAGCAACGCCACCACGTTGTACCACCAGTTCAGTTCTGCCTTCGTGTCTCCGAAGGGGTCCCCGCAAGGAGTTGCGGACCCCACTTTTAGCATGAAGAACACGTTGTCGACGCAGGTGTCGTAAGCGGAAAATGTTGCAGTGCGCGCAGTCCGGGAAACAGACGAGTGTTAGGTGTGGGACAGTCTCAGACTGCAGCGATCAGTTTCGCTGCTCGCTCTGCGATGACGTATAAAATGGCGTGAGGGTAGGCGGCCAGGACGTAAGGTTTCAAAGAACCGCATCAGGCCTTGAAGCGGGCTGTTGGAGCACGAGAACGCGCGACTAAGTCACAAAAACTCTAGAGAATTTTTCACCGCATTATGGACGCAGTTCAAGGTTCACCCTATGATCGGTTTGTGGTCAACCTGTATCCTCCGAGGATACAGGTTAACTACAAGTCGCTCAGTTCGTGCACTGAGGGATAAGTAAGCCAACTACGGTTTGTAGTCACTAGATTTGTTGGTCTCACGTAATAGTATCAGAGTTTGCCCACCTGCCCACCTCCGTGTACCGATGGACTTGGGAATCCTCTGGGATAGCAGCAGGCTTGTACTTCGTGCTGACATTGATCTAGAAAGCTTTGTATGCTCCTCCTACCTACCCTACAACGAGGGTCACGCTACCTGCACAGAGGTCAGTTGATCCTCGACTACACCAATACAGTACCGATGGCATCAGTCTTGCTAAAGCAAAGTACATTTAATTTTATATAACAATCATGAACTCCAGGCTTGGCGAAAATCTGAGATAGCATATACAATACAATAACGTTTATGGGATTTCTTTTCAGAACACAAGAACAAGGTTGAAGCAAATGCAATTCACAGTTTACATGGCCTTGCGTTCACCACGTGGCACGGCTCCAGTCCACCTCCAACATCGAGACGTTTGAGCGAGATCAATATCCACCATCTTGTGGATGGTGACTTTAACCCGTCCCGTTGGTGCAGTGTTTATTCTTGGTGGGGCTATTCAAGTGATTCTGTCAGAAGCACTCAAATTGCCCCATCGCATATAAACACGGTACCAATATGGGAGAAGATGCAAGGTCAAGTCAGCAAATAGGACTAGAGACTCGCTGGTATGTCAGAAAAGTCAGGTTGATATACTCAAAGAGATCACGATACACCCGCATTGCCATGATGACACGGGAGGGCTCATCTTTGGTTGCCACGTTCCAGGAGGCGTGCGAGGTTTGGCGTGCCACTCTTGTGCCCATTACTCGAACACTTCCTCGCGAGACTTTTGCTTCGTAGACAGCACGTTCCTCACCTCGAAGCCATCGTCTGAGAGTCCTGCTGAGCACGGTACGTTGCCTGGCAGAAGCCTCTCGGGCGGTTGTCTGCGGGAGTCCACGCCGACCGAAATGGAGGAGGAGAGGTCAAACCACGTGCGCGAAGTTCAGGGCAGGTTCTTGAATCGTGCTGGGATTTGTTTGCCGATTGTGACCTGGACAGGAATCAGCGTGTACGTTACTGTAGCCACTCTACTGTTACACCCTACCATGGAAATCCAACTCAAGCGTATAAGTCACGACGCTGACAAGTACGATGTCCGAAAGTCCGTCGAGCTCGTTCTCCATGGGCCCCTCTATGACCCCAACGACAAGGACTACAAAGGGCGAAAGCCCCGCTTTGAAGTCAAAATGGGCGAGAGCCCCGCTGGCCGTCTTCACGACGGGACTGCGATCCTCTACGTTCCCAGGAAGTTAGGCCAACAACTCCTTCGGTGGAACCGGGAGTCCGACGACCAGAACATCGTTGTATGCGGAAAACCCCTCCGTGTATACAACAACCATCAACACGCACCTTGGGAGGTGAATCAGAGACTTGAAAGAGCGCGCTACATCGACCCAGATCAAGATAGGAAATACGACCAAAAGAAAGATTATTGCAGCCAGGTTCGTCTGCGTGTTGCTACCATCCAAATTGGCGTTTGGTACAGGGACCCAAATGCACCCCAAAACCAAAGACGAAGCTTCTCGATCGAGTATGAGCGGGAGTTCCTCCGCCAGAGCGCCGCCTACATCAACGTTGTCTACGAACACGGCGAGATCTGCATTGACGTGAGTGCGACCCTCTCTTTTGACGCGCATATAACCCGACGTCTGTCCCACTCAGATTGGACAGCGAGAAACTGAGGAAGAAAATTTCCTCATTCTCGTCAAATTCACGAGAATAAGAAAGCTCGGGATTGGTTACGACGAGTTCGGGCAAGCTTGTGCGTAATTTCAGCATCGGTTGCTCACCACTGAGAGTAAATGGCCATCAGTCATTATATTCGACCTTTTCACGCCCCCGAACTTCGAGAGAGAGAGTTTTAACAACCGGGCTCCAGAAGGAATAGAGCGAAAAGGAAAATTCAAGACGCGCGACCGCATATCCACCTTGGACGATGCGCATTCTGCCATCGCTCCATACGCCCATCACCTACGTGTCGTCTTAAACGACCCAGACGACCTCATCAGCTTCGAGAAGGTATGCTATGTCGCCGAGTGCCAACCACTTCCAACACGCGTGCCTCGCGTCGACGCCATACCAAAGAAGTTCTTCGCCCATCGCGAACTGTACAAAATGCAAAGCTGGATAGAATCGATGGACTGGAAGAATGCATTTCAGATTGAGGCCTACTTGCGCTGTGGCTTCCTCAACACGCATGATCTTCTCCGCACCATGCAGACCCCCATAGAACATGTCATACGTGACTACGACAATGAGGCCAGCGAATTATTGCGTTTGTTTGCCGTGGAGCTCAGAATGCGCCAACCAGACGAAACCCCTATTGACTGCCTCGCTCGCGTCCGCTCGAAGTACCCGACCCTTAAGCCACTCAAGCTCGCAAAGGGTCATATATCCTGTCACCACGTCATTATTACTCCATCGCGCATCCTCTTGGAAGGTCCCTATACAACACAGTCAAACCGAGTCATTCGACGGTACCAGAACTTCGACCCCGCGCTCGTCGAGCGGTTCATACGCGTGGAGTTTCGTGATGAAGATCGCCTCAACTATCGCTGGGAAGGAGACGTAGACGGCCGGTGGTTCCTCGACCAACGGGTGGGTGGTATCTTGCGCAACGGCTTTTCTCTCGGCGGGCGTACATTCGAGTTTTTGGCTTATTCGACGAGCGCGCTACGTGATCATTCTGTCTGGTTCATGGCTCCCTTCCGTCACCCTGAAGAAGGATTCGTGACCGCGGAGAAGATTCGCGCATCGCTCGGGGACTTCTCTGAGTTGCTCCGCAAGCCGAGCAAGTACGCGGCGAGGATCGCGCAGGCATTCACTGCAACGGATCCCAGCGTAAAGATACTTCGCGACCAATGGGAGGAGCAGCCCGAATTAGGTGTTCATACGGATGGCGTTGGGACTATTTCTCCGATTCTGGCTAACATGATCTGGGAGGCGAAATGCAAAGCGACCGGAAATACGCGTACGGATCGAGTCGAACCCTCGGCGTATCAGTTCCGTTTCCTCGGGTACAAAGGAGTTGTCGTCGTGGACCACCGACTGGAAGGCATCAAGATGCGTTTGCGTGAATCGCAACGCAAGTTCCCTGCGCTCAATGACGAAGCGGCCGAATTCGAGATCGCGCGAGCGTTTGATTACCCGAACCGTGTTCACCTGAACAGGTACTTTGCCTCGTATCCTCTAAGTCTGGGCCAACACTTATACCGGAATACCTAGGCCCGCAGTGATGGCACTGGAGGATCGCGGCGTCAAGAAAGAGGCGTTCATTGATCTTCTGGAAGTTGCCAAAGCGAAGATATATATGTCAAGTGATTCGTTAGAGAACTTCACTAAAGAACTCAAGGACCACAGCATGGGTGGTCAATACCACCTTGCTTACATCTTTGAGCGGCTCAACAATCTCGGACTTGACTTTAGGAATGGTGTTAATAAAACCGCAATCGGGAGGCCATTTTTCGAAAGTCTCCTCCGCTACTCCATGAATCACTCGCTCCGAGAGGTAAAGTTCAAGGCGCGCATTCCGGTTCCCAAAAGTTATCAGCTGGTCGGCGTTGCCGATGAGGGCAGGGCGTATATTAACGAAGGCTTGAAGGAGGAAGACATCTACACTTTAAAGCCGGGGTTGATCTACGGTGCGTTTCTCCTTGGTCCTGTATATACGTCAGTCTACTTATACGGTATCTAGCGTGTGTGCAAGAATCAGCACACGAGGACCCTGTATTCTTAAAAGGCGCTTGTCTCATCTCTAGGAGCCCGGTCATCCATCCCGGAGATGGTGAGTTTACCCTACCAATCCTATTTAAAACGTACTGCGGGTCTGACTTGTTATGTAGTCCAACGCGTATACGCCGTTGGTGAGCCGCCGAAAGACAAGATCTGCTTTTTCCGCGGATTGAAAAATGTCGTGGTCCTGCCGGCTGTTGGTACGTCACGACGACCCCATCAATACCTTCATCCTCTGAATTTCGTCACAGGTGCTCGTTCCTTGGCTTCATGCCTTGCTGGTGGGGACTTGGATGGGTACGTCATATGTATGCGCTGGACAGTGGTATGGCTCATTAGGTTCTACAGTGATACTTACGACATCTACTTTGCGAATCCGGCACTTCTCCCCACCATCCAAGCAGATCCTGCGCCTGAGTCTGAAGCTAACGTGTGGAAGCTGGAGGAAGGCGAGCCCGACGCCACGGTCGACCACATATGCAAGTTTATCGTCGACTACATCGACTCTGATGTCATGGTACGTCGTTGCTAGGCGTTTGTGCCCTCTCGGGTGGTCACACGTTTCGTGCGAACCATAGGGTATGCTATCGAATCGACATATCACCATCGCGGATCAGTCAAAGGTGAGATGTGATTTTTTCTGCGGTATCATCGCGTCTCATCTTCCCATCTCGGAAAGGATGGCGTATTCGACGATCGGTGTATGAGGCTCGCCGAATTGTGCAGCAAAGCCGTCGACTACGCGAAGAACGGCATGCCTGTCGACATCCACGATAAGCTCCCAAAATTATTAATCAAGTTCAAGCCGGACTGGGACAAGAAGGAGGTGACCGGCGCACGGGAACTGGAATTCTATGAGTCGGATCGAGCGCTAGGACACATGTTCCGGAGCATCACGCTGCGCGACCCAAGCGAGCCCATCGACGGTTTCCCCACTACGCCTCCAGGCACGGTCGCCCCTCTGGAGGACCCGATATCCCGCGCGCTGGCCCCGCTCGTTCAGAGCACACTCAATACCGCTGCTCCAGCGCCGCCCACAGCAGAAATCCTACAGCCAGAGGAGCTCCACGCGACGTACGTGCGCGAGATGCGCTACATCTGCGTGACGCACACATTAGTGGATGCGCCCGACGTGCGCCTCAAGGAGGAAGAGGTCGTGCTGGGCACGATCCTTGCGACTACGACACAGCCGCGTTGGCGCCAGGACCGCGCGTTCCGCATGAGGCTGCATAGCGGAGCGCTCGTACGCGATATCCGTGCGCAGATGGTCCCCAAGGCCGAGGAGGACGAGCCGACGGATGATGAAATCCGCGCTGGCCTGCCTATCGCGTGGCAGATGTGGTGCTGGGCACAGGAACATCGCGATACGGACAAGGAGTTCATAGAGGGCTTCTCGCTCATCGCCCTCGGTGCCGTTCTTGACTGCCTCAAGCGTCTTGGTGCACTGCCGGAAGATTAATGACGCGCATATTTGACTGGATGATTTTAGAGACATTTTGTACATCGATGAAGTTGTATCACAGTAGTCACGAGAGTAAATGGAAGATGTTTGATAGTTCAATTATCCGTGGAAGCAACATGTCACGGTAGTCCAGAGCAGCGGAATCGATAACTTGAATCTGGTTTTCAATGGACTCATTCTGGGTGCCGAGATTTTGGGCACGACTAGGGGTTGCGCCTGGTAGATCGAGCGATGAAAGTAGTGGGAGAAGCCGCCGCCAGAAAACTCGCTGCGACCTCCGGACAGCCCGTCGCTTCGCCGGCAGTGACAAAGGGAACTTCCAAAGCGCGGCTATGTGATAAGCGTCCCGGGCCGACCAATCCGAGAAAAACGCTACGAACACAGCTTGCTGGGGAGAAGGGGGCGATCTGAACAGAACCGTCATCGCTCATGCAGTTCCCTTGGCCGACGCTGTTGTCGCAGTCGCGACGAGGATGCTATGCCACGCGCACCGAATTGCACTAGCAGGGGATTTTCTCGTCGAGGACATACGAAGTGCTAATCTTCTATGCATGACGGTCGGACACACCACTGCATGGTCTTAGCGGCCATCATCTTCCAGTTCTCCGGGGTGGCCTTACAGGAGTGTATGTTTGCATATCGTTCCAAAGTGGCGAGAGGGTTTCGCGAGGTTTCTGAGAGGAAATGCGGAAACTTGAAGCTTGAAGGCACACTGCCATAGCAGAGTATTCAGCCGACTCAGAGCTAAAATGCTAGTGACTACGCCTGAGAAGGTGTCAAGGCCAGTTGCGGTAGCGACCAGATAACTTATAGCAAGCTTCTAATGATATAGGTCATTCTTCGGTCAGTTATCGAGTAGGATGCTGAACTGACCGAATCTACATGGACTCTCTACCTTCTCGACATTCCGTGGGAACATTATTCCTAGACTCCAACACCGGGATCTTCCGAGTCCTCATGGCCGCTCTGTTCACTCTCTGTTCCTCCTCTGGCGCAGCTGCAACTTCTGCCACCGCTATTACAGCTGCTCCTTTTCGCGTCCTCCCAATAAACGTTGCGTTGATACTGGCTAAGAACGATGTGCACCTGGTGGGATTCCGCCTTTGCGACAGTCTCCCGTGGCTCGAGCTTCTACAACCCGTGAAGGAGCAGTAGAAAGTCGATCACATCATCATCTGGATCCTGCGGCTGCGTAACAGGTGCGCCGCAGTTTCTGGGAACCCCATTATAAGAGCATCTGGGCATCAGCGTGTACGTTAGGCTTTTCTACTGCTACACCTCACCATGGAAATCCAACTCAAGCGTATAAGTCACGACGCTGACGTCTACGATGTTCGCAAATCTGTTGAACTAGTCCTCCATGGGCCCCTCTATGACCCCAACGACAGGGACTACAAAGGGCGAAAGCCCCGCTTTGAAGTCAAGATGGGCGAGAGCCCCGCTGACCGCCTTCACGACGGGACTGCGATCCTATACGTTCCCAAGAAGCTAGGCCAACAACTCCTTCGGTGGAACCGGGAGTCAGAAGACCAGAACATCGTTGTATGCAAAAAGCCCCTCCGTGTATACAACAACCATCAACACGCACCTTTTGATGTGAAGCAGAGGCTTGAAAAGGCGCGCTACATCGACCCAGATCACGATAGGAAATACGACCAAAAGATAGATTATTGCAGCCAGGTTCGTCTGCGTGTTGCTACCATCCAAATTGGCGTTTGGTACAGGGACCCAAATGCACCCCAAAACCAAAGACGAGCCTTCTCGATCGAGTATGAGCGGGAGTCCCTTCGTCAGAGCGCCGCCTATATCTCAGTGGTCTTCGAGCACGGATTTATCCGCATCGACGTGAGTGCTACCCTCTGTTGGCGCGCATATAACCGACATCTATCCCACTCAGATGGGTCAGCGAGAAACCGAAGAGGACAATTTCATTATTCTCATCAAATTCACGAGGATAAGAAAGCTCGGGATTGGTTACGACGAGTTCGGGCAAGCTTGTGCGTAGTTTCAGCATCGGTTGCTCGCCACTGAGAGTAAATCACTATCAGTCATTATATTCGACTTGTTCACGCCTCCAAATTTCGAGAAAGACAGCTTCAACAACCGGGCTCCGGAAGGAATAGAGCGAAAAGGAAAATTCAAGACGCGCGACCGCATATCCTTCTTGGACGACGCGCATGCTGCCATCGCTCCATACGCTCACCACCTACGCATCGTCTTAAACGAACCAGACGACCTCCTCAGCTTCGAGAAGGTATGCCACGTCGCCGAGTGCCAACCGCTCCCAACCCGCATGCCACGCGTCGACGCTATGGCAAAGAAGTTCTTCGCCCATCGCGAACTGTACCAGGTCCAAAGCTGGATAGAGTCGATGGACGACTGGAAGAACGCGTTCCAGATTGAGGCATACTTGCGCTGCGGTTTCGTCAACACGCACGATCTTCTCCGGACTTTGCAGAAGCCCATAGAAGAGGTCATTCGTGATTACGGTAACGAGGCCAGCGAGTTATTGCGTTTGTTTGCCGTGGAGCTCAAGATGCGCCAATCGGATGAGAATCCGGTTGACTGCCTCGCTCGCGTCCGCTCGAAGCACCCTACCCTCAAGCGCCTCAAGCTCGCCCAAGTCCACTTCGCCTGTCACCACGTTATAATCACTCCATCGCGTATCCTTTCGGAAGGTCCATATACAACGCAGTCAAACCGAGTCATCCGACGATATCAGAACTTCGACCCCGCGCTCGTCGAGCGCTTCATACGCTTGGAGTTTCGTGACGAGGACCGCCTCAATTACCGCTGGGACGGGGACGTAGACGGCCAGTGGTTCCTCCACGACCGCGTGGGTGGTATCTTGCGCAACGGTTTCAAACTCGGCGGGCGTACATTTGAATTCCTCGCATATTCGACTGGTGCACTGTATGAGCACTCTGTTTGGTTCATGAACCCCTTCCGCCACCCTGAAGAAGGATACGTGACCGCGGAGAAGATTCGCGCCTCGCTCGGGGACTTTTCGAAGCTGCTTCGTACGCCGAGCAAGTACGCGGCGAGGATCGCGCAGGCGTTCAACGCAACAGGTCCTAGCGTTAAGATTCTTCGCAGCCAATGGGAGCAACAGGACGAGTTAGGAGTTCACACGGATGGCGTCGGAACCATTTCTCCGAAGCTGGCTAATATTATCTGGGAGGCTAGTTGCAAGGCGATCGGCAAAGCGCATGCAGATCGAGTCGAACCCTCAGTGTATCAGTTCCGTTTCCTCGGATACAAAGGAGTTGTCGTCGTGGACCACCGACTGGAAGGTATCAAGATGCGTTTGCGCAAATCGCAGTGCAAGTTCCCTGTACTCGATGACGAAGAGGCCGAATTCGAGATCGCACGAGCGTTCGATTGTCCGAACCGTGTTCACCTGAACAGGTACGTTGCCCTGTATCTTCTACGTCTAGACCAACACTCATACTGGATTATCTAGGCCCGCAGTGATGGCACTGGAGGATCTCGGCGTCAAGAAAGAGGCGTTCATTGATCTTCTGGATGTTGAAAAAGCGAAGATCTATATGTCTAGCGATTCGTTGGAGAACTTCACTAAGGAACTCAGGGACCATGGCATGGGCAGTCAATACCACCTGGTTTCCATCCTCGAGCGGCTCAACAGCCTCGGACTTGACTTTAGGAATGGCGTCAACAAAACAGCAATCGGGAGGCTATTTTTCGAAAGTCTTATTCGGTACACTATGAATCACTCGCTCCGCGAGGTAAAATTCAAAGCGCGCATCCCTGTCCCACAAAGTTTCCAACTAGTCGGCGTTGCCGATGAGGGTAGGGCATACATCAACGAAGGCTTGAAGGAGGAAGACGTCTACACTTTGAAACCAGGGATGATCTACGGTGCGTTTCTCACTCGCCCTGTAGCTCGTCACCTTACTTATACGATACGGTATCTAGCATGTGTGCAAGAATCAGCACAGGAGGACCCTATATTCCTGAAGGGTGCCTGTCTCATTTCTAGGGGCCTTGTCATCCATCCCGGAGATGGTGAGTTTACCGGATCGATCCTATTCAAAACGTACTGCGGGTCTGACTTATTATGTAGTCCAACGGGTTTACGCCGTCGGTGAGCCGCCGAAAGACAAGATCTGCTTTTTCCGCGGATTGAAAAACGTCGTGGTCCTTCCAGCCGTTGGTGCGTGGCAACGGCCTCATTAATACCTTTCATCCTCTGAATTTCGTTACAGGTGATCGTTCCTTGGCTTCATGCCTTGCTGGAGGGGATTTAGATGGGTACGTTACATGTGTGCGCCGAACAGTGGTATGGCTCATGAGGTTCTACAGTGACACATACGACATCTACTTTGCGAATCCGGCACTTCTCCCCACCATCCAAGCAGAGCCCGCGCGATTTTCCGATCCTAATGTGTTTACGCTGAATGAAGGCGAGCCTGATGCCACGGTCGATGACATATGCAAGTTTATTGTCGAATTTATCCAATCTGATATCATGGTACGTCCCTGCTAGACGTTTGTGCCCCTCTCGGATGGTCACACATTTTGTGCGAACCATAGGGTATGCTATTAAACCGACATATCACCATCGCGGATCAGTCAAAGGTGCGATGTGATTTTGTCTGCGGCATTATCGCCTCTTATCTTCCCATCTTGGACAGGATGGAGTATTCGACGATCGTTGCATGAGGCTCGCCGAATTGTGTAGAAAAGCCGTCGACTACGCGAAGAACGGCGTGCCTGTCGACATCCACGATAAGCTCCCAAAATTACTGATCAAGTTCAAGCCCGACTGGGACAAGAAGGAGGTGACCGGCGCACGGGAACTGGAATTCTATGAGTCGGATCGAGCGCTAGGACACATGTTCCGGAGCATCACGCTACGCGACCCAAGCGAGCCCATCGACGGTTTCCCCACGACACCTCCAGGCACGGTCGCCCCTCTGGAGGACCCGATTACCCGCACGCTGGCCCCGCTCGTCCAGAGCACACTCAATACCACTGCTCCGACGCCGCCCACAGCAGAAATCCCACAGCCGGAAGAGCTCCACGCGACGTACGTGCGCGAGATGCGCTACATCTGCTTGACGCACACATTAGTTGACGCGCCCGACGTGCGCCTCAAGGAGGAAGAGGTCGTGTTGGGCACGATCCTCGCGACCACGAGGCAGCCGCGCTGGGACGCGTACCGTGCGTTCCACATGAGGGTGCATAGCGGAGCGCTCGTGCGCGATATTCGTGCGCAGATGGTCCCCAAGGCCGAGGAGGGCGAGCCGACGGATGATGAGATGCGGGCGGGCTTGCCGATCGCATGGCAGATGTGGTGCTGGGCGCAGGAACATCGCGATACGGACAAGGAGTTCATAGAGGGCTTCTCGCTCATTGCCCTCGGCGCCGTCCTTGACTGCCTTAAGCATCTCGGTGCCCTCCCGGAAGACTGAAGTCGCGCATTTTTTGATCACGGAGACGCTTTTCTTGGTTATGTAATTCGCGGGAGTACTCATGAAAACAAATGGAAGATGTACGATAGTTTGTCGGAAGCAACATACAGCCCATAGCGCTGGTGGAGTCAATAATGTGGTGCGATTGTTTCAGATCTAATCTAGTTTTACCTTCTGCACGTATGATGTAATGATTGGGGCGTAATGTGTATACTATGCTGACACGGTTTTTTCGCGGAAATCACCAAACTTTTTCTGTAAATTCAACGACTTTTCGTAAACACTTGAAATTGTACATACTCATAGAACAACATACCCTTAATCCACTGAATCTTACCGCTTATTTGTTGGTGAAGCGGTTCAATGGGCAGTGAATATATAAAACTGACCCAACCTTTTCGCACTTTGGTCACGCATTGTCACACCAACGGGAGCATCCGGACAGCAGAGTGTCAGTGCATGCATGTGCCAAATTAGTCACGTAGTTTGTCACCTTTGGGTGTACTCAAGGCGAGATTACTCTCCACAGCTCAATCACTTTAGATCTGTGACTCCATATCTTCCATTTACAGTGCATTCTATGTGTATTATCACCTCCCAAAAAAATAAGCATGTAAGAGTACCAAGATCGGCGGGATCGAGTGGGTCTGGGTGGCTGAGCAAACCCAATTTCGAGCTTCCTGATTTTTTGGTGACCGTAAATTCTTGTAGATTCCCCTTATTATATATGATCTATTATCCATAGTAGCTACTTTATCTAGTGTTTTTTTTTTGAGAAGAACGAATGGCAAGAAATGGTCGATCGAGGTGAATTTATGAAAGTGCGAAAATGGTGCACCCTGCGAAAATGTCGTGTCAGCATAGTACCTTATCGCCATTACCTTGCAGCCCGAAGTCGAGGGAGTGGAGGCCGCGCTGCGCCCATGGGTGAGCGCAAAGAAAGGGAGGGAGGGACGCAGCATGGGACAATGCCAGTGCTAGAAAAGATGGGTATAGGTATATTCGGTGAGTGGCGCGAGACGAGGTGGTACCTCAGTTGAGTAGGGGGTTGTATTACAGTATATTCTGTCGGAAGAGAAAGATACATACGAGAGAAGAAAGGAAAGAATGCATAAGCATGCAGAGATTGGGTGGAAGTGTGAAGACCTTCTCGATCGAAAATAAGGGAACCTTGTGCGAGGTAGCGACGGGCAATGGCGACGAGTGGGAACACCCGGAACGAACTGATGAGCGTTAGAACCAAGGTCGGAACCGTGAAGCCTCAAGGTCTCAATATATCTCAATCCTCCTGGAAAATTTCTGGGAGTGGCGGGCGGGATAAATAATTCTTTAGATCGAATGCAAAGGAGGAGGGAAGAATAGCACGTGCCGCCTGGTTTATTCGAGCAGAGAGTCTGCTCTGCACTCGTCCCTCGCTTCGGCTTAGATTGGACACTTTACTTGGATATTTTGGCTACTGTATCGTTCAATAGTAGCGAACGAACCAATGTCCAAATGAGGCCTCCATTTTCAGCACGACGGGGCGTGCGATAGTGTCAGCCTATGATGCTTGAAAGAAAAAGAAGTCGGGGAACTGAGAACGCACGAAAGATATTGGCAGTAGCGTTGGGTTGGGAGACTCGGACGCAGGCAACTTGAAGGCGTGGCCAGTGCCAAATCTGATCCCTCCTCCTCCGAGGACCTTTCGATGTAGTCGGTTGGAAGCGGCGGCTCGTAAGACATAAGTGACCACGTCGGGGTGCTGGAGTACCACGCAAGGGTCTGGCTGGATGAACGAACGCACCGCGCACTCCGACCTCGATCAGCTTCAGTTCGCCCACTGACAGGAGCACCTCCTACCTCACGTCGACGTGAAATCGATTAATAATGGTTTGACCCGCTGCTCGCCTCGCGACGTACACTGGCATGATGTGCACATGATGGGAAACGGTCACAGGTACAACGGGCTGAAAGGAAACGGACCAATGTTGGTCAAGAATTGAAGCCGCGCTGCCGCACGGGCCAGCTGCCACTGAAACGCAAACTCGCGTCCCATCCCATCCGACTTGCCTGTAGCCCCGTACAGCAATGACTAGAACCACAACTCAATGCCTCGCGTCAATAACAACATGCGCCGATGTGAAAGGTGGCGGAGAGGGTTACATGCTCACTCGACCGTGCGTCTTCGTTGTACCGATTTTTTCGAGCTGTTATTTTCAACGAGTGCACGAGGAATGAGCAAGGACTTGGACCATGCCCTCCCAACACCAAACTGGGCAGAAGATTAAGGCCCGGCTGAGAACAATAGCGGCACGGCAACAAGCCTGGCAAGAAGGGTCTCTCCTAGTACTTACACCACGACCCTCAGTATTAAACCCTCCGGGATTTGGAATAGCAGCTCGGCCATTTCCTTACAGTAATCGAGCTGCGCCCAAAATGGAAATACGGCGGATCGGGGTAACACAACTTGTTGCAGGACTCAATCGTGAACGACCGTGACATGGCCAGTTCGCCTAAACACCCTTTGTTCGGTTTTTCACCGAGAAAGGTGACCGCAAAACAAGTGCAGAGTGCAATGGTATGCGGTCCTCCTATATCTTAATACACTCTGATCTTGGACATTCTTTCAGGAAGGCGATGTCAATCCTTTCACCAGTTTGCCACATCCGCCCCAATATCATAAAATCCTCGAGGATCGTAAGAAACTGCCAGTCTTCTTGGAAATGGATGAATTCTATAACTTGGTGAGTTATTCTACCCTTCATTCGGGGCAATAGGACCCGTGCCCCAATTCGTTACTGGACCCGATGCCACGCATCGCTGATGCCCTAGCCAAGTTTAATAAACATCAGATCATTGTTATAGTTGGAGAGACAGGCACCGGAAAGACCACCCAGTATACCCATCTACCTTTGGTTTCTTAGCACAACTCGAAATTGACACCACATCAGGATACCCCAATACGTCGTCTACTCTGACATGCCGCAGACCAAAAGCAAAATTATTGCGTGTACACAACCTCGGAGGGTGGCTGCCATGTCCATAGCGAAGCGGGTGGCTGACGAGATGGATGGTGCGTGTCTGACTTCTAGATGACTCTCATCCCCTCTCCTCCTCATTTCATCCCAGTCCAACTTGGGAAGCAGGTCGGATATTCTATTCGCTTCGAAGACATGACGGAACCGCAAACAACTTTCTTAAAGTACATGACCGACGGTATTCTCCTGCGTGAAGCCATGAACGATCCAGATCTTCAACAGTATTCAACTATTATCCTCGATGAAGCGCACGAACGTACACTTTCCACCGATATTCTTATGGCCCTTCTCAAAGCGCTAGTTAAGCGGCGTAAGGACCTGAAGGTCATCATAATGTCTGCTACGCTGGATGCACTTAAATTCCAAAAGTATTTCACTATTGGCGAAGCCGCCCCGCTTCTCAAAATTCCTGGCCGTATGCACCCTGTGGAGATATTCTATACACAAGAGCCTGAACCAGATTATGTGGAAGCTGCCATTCGCACTGTCCTCATGATCCATCGTTCCGAAGAACCAGGTGATATCCTACTTTTTCTCACCGGAGAGGGGGAAATCCAGGCGGCATGTCGTAAAATCAAGGTTGAAGCTGATGAGCTTGTCACACAAGATCCGGACACTATTGGGCCCCTCTCCTGCATCCCACTCTATTCATCTCTCCCACTTGAGCAACAGCAGCTCATATTTGATCCTGCTCCTTCACCACGTGTCCCAGGTGGCCCACCGGGGCGGAAGGTTATCATATCGACAAATATTGCGGAGACCTCACTGACCATAGATGGCATTGTGTATGTTGTCGACCCCGGTTTCTTCAAGAAAATGCTATACAACCCACGCATTCGTGTAGAATCTCTGCAGGTATCTCCCATCTCGAAAGCCTCGGCAGCACAGCGAGCAGGACGAGCAGGCCGTACTCGACCTGGGAAGTGCTTTCGGTTATACACGCAAAAAGACTTCATGAAGGAATTTGATGAGCAAACGCTCCCCGAGATCCTGAGGAGTAATATGGCAAACACCGTCCTCATACTTGTCAAAGCGGGGGTCAAGGACCTTGCTCGATTTGACTGGGTGGATGCTCCATCTCCGGAAGCGTTAATGCGGGCGCTCGAGCTGTTAAATTATCTTGATGCAATCGATGACGATGGGAACTTAACACCGATGGGGAACATGATGTCGGAGTTCCCGTTGGACCCTCAGGTACTTGATTTTCGTCTACTATCCATATCACTGATCTTTATTTATGTGGTCAGATGTCCAAGATGCTCATTGCTAGTCCTGGGTTTCATTGCAGTCAAGAAATTTTAACTATTGTTTCGATGCTTTCTGGTTGGTGGTGTTTTCGTTATGTGTCATCACTGATGAATCGATGATTGCATCCCATTTCCCAGTTCCCAACGTTTGGCTACGGCCTTACAACCGTCGGAACGAAGCCGATGCTGCGAAGCGACTGTTGACTGCTCCTCACGGGGATCATCTCAGTCTATGCAATGTTTTTAATGAGTACCACAAGAGTACGTCTTGTTTTGCTCCTTGCTTTCCACTGTTGATGGACCACTGCTCGCGTAGACTTACACGATCGTGACTGGACATCGAATCATTATCTTTCGGCCCGCTCCCTCTCCGAGGCAAACAACGTTCGCTCGCAACTGCTCGGAATCACGGAACGCTTGGGGATCGATGTTGTGACTAGATCATACCGTGAACAGACACGTCATTACCAAAATATTAGGAAGGCGCTCGTGTGTGGGTACTTCATGCAGGTCGCGCACAAGGTAGGAGCGAGAGGTCCCTATCGCACCATCAAGGACGACCAGGTATGATAACCATCATGATCATGGCCCTCAGCGGTGCACCCGAGACCTTCCTCTGATATCTATGATTCCCTTTTCTCTGTCTGATCAGGACGTATTAGTGCACCCTTCGTGCAGTCTTGGTACCAGACCCCAGTCTGAGTGGGTTCTGTTCAACGAATTCGTGCTCACGACAAGAGCATACATCCGTACGGTGACGGAGATCCGCGTCGAGTGGCTGCTCGACTTTGCCCCAGATTACTACGACCTGGCGACGTTCCCTAACGGCGAGGCTAAGCGTGCTCTGCAGCGCGCGCAAAATTTAGAACACATGTTCGGACGTCTCAGAGTGTAGAAGTTTTGTTCCTTCCGATAAAAGCAACAGCCTCGGGCCCATGGTGGCCGACTTTGTGCAGTGTCAAGCAGAGAATGTGCCGCGACTTGGTTTACATTCGATGGAGTTGTATGATAGTAGTCATGAAATCGAATGGAAGATGTACGATAGTTTGTCTGTTGAAGCAACATACAGCCCATAGCGCCAGCGGAATAGGTAATGTGGTCTTCTATCTCTTCTCGAGTTCGAGTCGAAGCCCACCTCGGCTGTTTTCAAAGTGAACGCGTTAGCCCATGGGTGCCCATTCAACAAGAATTTACTTACGTTGTACGCACTCGAAAGTACGTGCGTGTGTTCGCGGGCAGAGCATGATCCAGCTCCAGTAGGGGGAGAGGCAAGAGTTTAGAGGTAATTCAGGTAAACGGCTGGTCCTTCGACGGCGGCCTGACTTTCGGGACAGGAACGCGAACGCGAATTCTAACTCAACTCAGTCAACTGAGGTGTTGAATTGCAATCCCTCGTTCGTGCAAGTTAGTTTACGTGCAAGAGAGAGTACCTAACCAAAAAAAGGAAAGGCGAAAGGAGGAATCAAAAAGTAAAGATGACATGACTGGCTCGGGCAACGACTCGGAGAGAGCAAAAGGATGATCGAGATAAGAAATTCGCAGTTTCGGGCTCAGCCACGGAGTTTGCCTTACAACGTCTAGTAGCAAAGATACTGTAATTTGGCCTTGAAACCGGCGTATATAGACGAAAAAGGACGCGACCCTTGAGCTTGAGTCAGATCAGACGGGGTGGCTGACTCGGATGCCCCTTTTCGGTCGTTTATCGAGTGGGGTGCTGATCCGACCTGATCAGCACGACCAACTCCAGGTGATTTTCTTCGGTCCGTGAGAACATTTCAGATGGCCCCACATGACGGGATCTTCCCCTTACGGGCCCGGGATGGCTGCTAACTACTGTTGCATCCGCGCCAGCGCAGTTATCATTGAGTCCTCGCAATCGGCGTTGCGATTAAGAACGCGATGTGCACCTGGCGGGACGCCGCGCATGCACCGGCCGCCTCCCCATAGCTCGAGGTTCCACAACCTGCTAGTGTGCAGGCGCACTAGAAACTCGATCAACATCAGCCTGCACGGAAATGCCAGTAGCAACGAACGAACGGCCCACCAACCAGGGACGTTTTTGCTTCACAGATCTATCATAATCTAATCTTGAGTTTTACGTAGGGATGAGGTGACGTAATCATTGGTGCGGTGCCTTATCGTCGAGCTTATCGCTTATCGCGTAACCGTAGCAACCATGGCACTGCCCACTTCGAGACAGGATACTGTATGTTTTGACTACAGTAGAACCCCCCTTATCACATACGTCAGATAACCCATAACTCCTGATACCCCATAGCTCGATCTGTCCACCGATTTGGTGGGCGGGGATTTGCGTACCAAAACCCATAGGTCCGCAATAATCCATAGCCCATAGCCCTTTGTCCGCAAAACCCATAGATATTAACATAATTTTCTTAGATAAGCAGTGAGGTTGCACATTTTCTGGGTGTCCTTTTGGATTTTAAGTGTTGTAGACGCATATGAACTTTTGCTATGACCTTCCACTCTGCTTTGAAACAATACCAACACCCGGCATCCCATTATGGGTACCTGTGTCTATCCCAAGGCTTTGGGATCCAAGCCTAGCCCTTGAGTACCTGGCACAGCGCTGAAGCTGAACACACCGGCACTCTCACTCAGAGTTGGCTCTTTGTCTGCTCTTCTTCCTTACTCCGGTAGCCTTGGTTTTGTGTTGATGAAGTCATTCCGCTTGAGCCACGACCAACCTGGGCTGAAGTTCTCAAGGCAGTGGCAACGATTAGTAAGTACATTGATGAGATAAACGACCCTCTTGCACGCAAAGTAGAAGCACTTTTGAGCTCATTCAACAGGCAGCTCCGGCTCAATGAGGCTCGGGATATGGTGGTTACTGTTATTACTGACTACTTTTCGAAGTATTGATCTGGATCACTTTTATACTTATGGTAGTAAGCCAACAACTTCTCGGAATACTTTACAATACTAGCTTGCCATTCGGAATTAATTTTTAATACAATTTCGCCCCACTTTTCGTACCTCCCTTGGAATCCATACCCCCTCATAACCCATACCCTGGGTCGTCCACCGAGCGGTATGGGTTAGGAGAGGTTCTACTGTACTCAATCGTTCAAGAGCACAGATAGATAAGCGAACCAATTGATGACAGGTATGTGGCTGCAGAAGGTATCTGTTTTTTTGTCTCTTTTGTACTCGTTTTATTCACGGCTGATAGTGTCAACGCGCTGCGCTATCTAACAGATCTAACAAGTAGCGTAAAAGAATATCGCTAGGAACCACTGACGATAAATAATACCACACACTACCGTATAGACTTCTCTCTTCTCCATTAAAGGGCGCGTAAAATAGTCATACACCTTCACAATGTCTATTCCACTTCCACGCCCGTCTCGACAGAGGCACTTCTCTACATTGGTCGCCCACCCATTTCCTCTAGGGCTGCGGGGAGGGTGTCGAGAGTGCGTCGGACCTCTGTTGAAGGACACTTCCGCAAGGTATCTAGCTGGCTAGCTACCCACCGGAACCTAAATGGGGGAGAGGTGAAACTTGGAAGTCGCGGAACAGTGTTGCCTTACCTTCCGTCGGCCTTTTCTGAGAGTGTGTCAATGGCAAGTTGCTTGTCCTTCTTGCTCCATGGCTGCATCGCCTGGTCTGTGTTAACGACGTGGCGGATATACTCCTGAATATCCCGTATTTGTCCGACCTCCTCGTGAAGGGAGATAGAACGATATGCCAAGGGTTCGAGAACATCTTTGATATAGTGCGCGGGACGGCTGGTCACACATATGCGCAGCTTCGGATACAGATTGGAGGAGTTGGCGAGGTCTTGCAATAAATCCAGGACGGGATTACGGGGAGACGATGTCGACGCGGCGGTGTTCGAACATTCGTCCAGGGCATCGACGATTATGTAAGTTGGCATCCGCTTCGCGGCTTTGAGCATGTCTTTCAAACACTGAGTCAATGCAATCTCGCTGGGACGCTCCCATCCGTTGCCGTGTAGGGTGTATAATTGAGAAAGGATCTCCCAGCAAGGGTCGGATTGATTGCCAAGCTGAAGGAGAATGGAGGAAAGTAAGTCGCGGAGGTTGCACTTCTCAGGTTCTTTGTAATCAAAATAGAAGCACGCCATCAAGGCTGTACCAGCCTCTTGCATGCGTTTAATATCTTCGATGATTGTGGAACTGTTGGGCAGGATTAAAATCGCAAAACCAGACGCCGAGGTAGTCAACGCACCACAGTACGGTCTTTCCGGAGCCGGCTATGAAGAAGAGAAACGATTAGCCAATAACACAAGGCGTCGAGAGGAGAGGCACGCACGTTTGCCGTGGATCCACAAGAGAGTACCCATCATTTTCCATTGGTTAAACGTGCTTCCCCGGGCGGATAGCTCTGAAAAACAAGGCGTTGAGTTTCTCGACCTGGAAATCCGTCAAAAATTATAAGCGCACCGTTTAGTCGTTCCATTGCTATTCCACCACGTAATCAATCGGCAGGATCAGGACGATGCCAGTTTGCAAGTAAAACCACGTACCCTCTTCGATCACTTTTAAATCCTCATCAACGTTACGCGTCGCGCGGTTACTTGGTCTTGGCCTATTACCGGAGTCGCGCGTGACCTTTGGTTTCGCAACAGGGTCTCCGGCCTCCTGTGTGAGGATGTCCAACTCCTGTAACGCGTTCTCAATTGCCTCCCCCCCTTCGAACTCGCCAGCCGATTGTTCTGCGATCTGGTAAGCAAAAAAATGATACAAGATAAAACACACAGGTGACATACGTCTTCGCCTCTGCATCATTTCCCCAGCCGCAAGTGCGAGGACGGTGATAATCTCATACATAATCTTTCGGCGTATCTCCATGATTTCTGGTGTGGGTCGAAGCCCTGGTTGGGGCTTGCGGCGTTCGAGAGAACCACGGATACTCTCAAAGAGGTCAACGAGATCACTGTAGCTCTGGAGAACGCCCTTGGCTTCCTGGAAGATCGGGCATGACGATTTGCCCCGAAAAGTACAAGAGGGTAGACGCACCGCGAGGAGGATACCAATAGCTGTGAAAATTAGCTTTCCAGGCTTGAATGAGAGATAGGGGACTGAGCACAATGGCTAACTCGGGAAAAAAGAAGCGCTGAGGGCTTACCATCTTAGTAGTCTCAGATTGGGACATGGTGTACAAGCCGTGTACGATTGGTTTCAGGGCGTTCATCAACCTCGAATCGCCCTTGCGATATTGATTATAGTTCTTTCTGACTTGCTTGCGATATTCGTACAGGATGGCCTTGGGGTGGTGCAACTGTCTATTACGGCAGCGAACGAGTGAGAGGATAGATCGTGTCCTGTGCGGGTTTTAAAGTCATCCAAGGCGACGTCGAAGTTTGGGCTGGAATTTGAGGCATTTGAGGCATTTGCAGCGGCAGAGGAGGAGGAGGATTGCTGGGTGTAGACATGCTGATAATCGTGGTTGAATGGAAAGGGGTCGATCGTGGGGTTAAGCTGACATCATCAACTCGTCCGCCTGCTCTAGTGTTGTCTCCTGTATTTCTCAACCAAAGTCTTCATAACATCAAACCTTCACCGAATGATGTCAATGCCACGTCATTCAACGTGAACTCTACTTCTACTACAGTACTGGGAAGGAAGCAAATGTCTGCTGCACTGAACGCGAATTCAATATTCAACCCCATTTTTCTTCCAGCCTGGGTTATGAACGCAAGGTCATTGTTAAACAAGAAATCGCAGACCCGTGTGAGAGTTCTCTGTTCCAGTTACAAGCTCAACCAATGAAAACGGTAATTGACACTTGATCACGTTCCTATCCTAGGAACCAAAAGCATGCTAATATCTTCCCACGCGGCGAGACCATGCCAAAGCTCTCAACTCAAGCTGCGCCGACAAAGGTCCGCCTACCTGCACTGGGTGTTGCGGTTACTGTACGGGCGCAGGTGTACACGGGCCTTTATCGCTTTATCTCCGGATACATGGCACCGCAGGCGCCGCCATGTAGGCTCCTTCACGTATAGACGATCACGACGTATTCGACCTTCATGCATGCCCGCAATGACAATCACTCTCCTTGACCTCCCAATGGAGCGCCTTGGTCCACATTCTCTCACACTTGTGTTGGCGTCCCCTTGGAGATCTATTTCTTCTAAAATCTGGGTCATGTCCGTCCTAGAGGACCTTGCAACCGACTCGTCCGGTTTCAACTGATAGGCTTTATCACCCGCCACATAATCATTTGCTCTGGAAGAATGGGTCTCGCTGCTATTCGTATGCTATTCTGCCCATTAACCTTGTTGAATCACGTCGAAATACTTTTTTCGTAAACGGCTTCAACAAGCCCTGTGAGTTTGGCATCGCTGTCTGTTAACCATGACTTCCCTGTGACTGTTGGGTTGTCAGGCCCCATTGTCACATGTCATATCAAAAGTCACAGAAATCGGGTTCTTATGGCGGCGGGCGTCTTCGTGTTGTGTACCCTTTCCTAGAGATGACATCCTTTTGGATGACCACACCGAACATTTCCCATATCTTCGGAGATCCGGAGCGATTCGACACGCATCTTGAGTTTTGAAAGCTTGTAGGGCTCCTACTGAAGCCAACTATATTTTCGCAGTCGCTTTGACTATCGTCAAGAAATTAGGCGCTATTAAATGTCCATCTCGTCCCTGGCTTCACACTATCGCACTACGCATCACTCTTGTTTCTCCGGATTGCTACCCCTCCGCACTTCCTGCCTCACTCGTTCAAGAGGGCGCGCTGCCTAGAATATGGCTTTATATCGACCAAATTGTCACATAGGACTGAGGTGCGCACCTTGATTTCCACACCCAGTCGCGTCGGGCCAGAAACCGGCAGTTTCGCCGGCGAGGCACCCATTGCTCGAGGTGAGTGAACCATCCGAACCGGACCATTGCGAGCATGCCACTTCTTGGAATGTCCCAATCAGAGTGGAACTCCCCGACGGGAAGAATGCTCCGGTGGCACCCGTGTCTTGGCACAGTTGGAAGCTAGAAACCGCGCATTGTCAAGCACGCCGCGAACAAAAAACAGGGAAAAGAATATTACTCACTGCATCGGCTGGCCAAGCGAGTTGACGGGGTTGGAGGTCGTCTGGTCGCAATATTGCCCGTCGGTGCACAGATCGGTAACTTTCACCACGATAGTGTTGAACGTGCTCGGCTGGCCCGACTCGGAGTACGGGTCCGCCGTGCCAGTCACCGCGAAGCATCGTCCACATGCATCACCGGGACCTTGGCCTGGCGGAGCACCAAAGGAAAGCTGGTTCATCGAGGCCGTATAGCCGTTTGCGGGTTGGCCGCATGCTGCAAGGATGCTACGCTCAGCGTATGCGCCCCGAAGGCAGGCCTAGCAGGGCTTACCAGGAGTACCACAGTTCGAGTAAATTGTGAAAGCCGCATTTCCCGAAGCATCTTGGACGTAGTTGCCAGTGGTTCTGGTTTCAAGGACGGCGCTGCCGTGCACGGCGGCGACAAGGAAGGAGGAAAGGAGGAAGAAAGTAGATTTCATGGTGGGTGGTGGTATGGTTGCTGTTGTTATCGCTGTTGACTTGGGTGTTTTCTGACTGCTGTTCCTCTCCGTTAGGTCTTGCTTTTTATACATGCATCCTGGGAAACTCTGTTTCTTATTCTGAGAATTTAAATCGAGAAAGTCGTTTACTGCAACCTATAACCGAGGACAACGACACGATCAGTCAAACCCGAGCACATAGGGGGCTGGGTAATGGCGCCGATCTGCTCAAAGGAAATGTGCTGATCCTTGCCAAAACTCGTTGCGATGATGAAAAGAAGCTGGGTGAAACCTCACTATAGCTCCGGCGTTCGTGTTCAGGGTGATGAGTCTCTACTTGTTGGTTTCCGATTTAGCGCTACTATGGCTCGGATAGTACGGATAGCACAAGTGAAGTTTTCTTTTTCGATCCCACTAACGAAGTACAGATTCATAGGTAACACTGGTCGGTCTCATTACCTGCCCACACTTCGAATGCCTCCGTCAGCGTGATTGAGATGGTCCACAAGTGCACCAAGTCATAAGCCTCGCAAGCCACGCACAGTATATTACGTCCATTTTTCCTGACAAATCGGCGTGCTTCTCCCTCGGAGCCGACACTAAGTTATCTCTATCTCTCAACCGTGACTACGCTCCAACACCGTTCAATTGTCGTCATCATAGGTTGTCCCAGTGATATGGGAGTCAAGCCCGAGGATAAATTCTCTCTAGGAGGAACACCTCGTTGCGATGTCGTTATTAATAAACCAAGCAACTGAATCATAGCTCGAAACAACTGCTTACTACGCAAAACTCTGTCCGCCTGCATGATGGTACGTGTGCTTGGAGGCGGCCTTTGGGCACTGCCGGACCGGATCACTCGTGACACAGTTCTCAGATTGGGACATCTAGTATCATCACTCTCGCCTCATGCCTCCGCCTAAATTATACGCTTCATGTCCGGATGCGGATGTGGGGAGAAAAGAAAAAGTAGCCACAAGTACGTTCACGAATGTGGAATATCGAATTAATGACACCATCATCCATAATCTTCTGTTGCTCCGAGTCGCAGCTTATAGGAAAATGCCTCGGACTACGGCGGCTGTCTCAACCTTTGAAATGTAAAGGCTCCAAAACAAACGACGTTCATCATTTGGTGCAGTAGCCTGGAGAAATGAATTCGTTGTTTGGATCAAAGTACTGAGTTCCACCCCGTTTCAATGCTCTCGGATGACTAGGTGGTTAACCCCACTTCCCAAGGTAGCCACAATCATGGGAGCTTTAGAAGATGGCAACCAGACTGTGGTTCGAGATAAATATTGTTTCGAGTATCGTAGTCTCCGGCAGTAGTGGTCCGAAGGACTTCGTCAAAAACCGTGGAGTAATCCTTCCGGTTGCTCGAACGTGCAACAGATCGTATCAGCGTGGAGTCAACATCATTATATTCTAAGCTTCTTTCTTCTTCGCTGAGGCTCTTAGCTAGCAGAAATGAGGCACAGAACAATCCAAGACGCACCAACGGGTTCGCCATCGGCAGCTCCCCGATGGGACACAGGGCCCGATTTTACTTGTAGATCACTTTCTGCTGCGCCGCTGGCATGATAATCTACAGTATCTCATATGGCGGCGATAAACGGAACTTACGTTGAGCATGGATCACAAGGTTTAAATCTGCCGCGGGCCCGTGGTAGGCCCAAAATATTGCTCGGCGCCAACATCGTGGACTTGAAACAGAACCGCTCCCGAGAGGCCCATGTACCCTCACAAAAATCAGCGGAAATAACGGCGGAAAAAGATATCACACGATAGTCTTGGCAGATGCGCCCCATACATCTGACAAAAGGCCACGGGAGCGAGACCAAGGGCCGAAGTACTGTAGGAATGGAAGCGCAAGGGTGTACCCGGTAGCTGCTTATCAAGCCCAAGCACATCATCAACTCCACCTTACAGTAACGGTAAAGGTATAAGAGATAGACAACGATCAGTGGCGAAAAGCCTCTGAAACGTTAGGTGTCCCGCGGGGGTCTGCAAGATGTAGCCGCCTATAACATATGAGATATAAGATCGCCCAAGAGGTCCATATGTTGGCGTCGATTGTTGCGGCGCTACGAACTGATACGACTTATTGGTTTATGATACGCAGTGCAGCTTTCCTGGGCTCGGAAGATCTTCTCCTCAGGCTACTAAGTGAGTTGAACACGGGCTGTGGCCTTGTTCTGTGAACCTCCATTACAAACTATGGCCATCCGCCGATCTTCTCCCTCTCCGCCATTCCCATTGCTCTCAGTACTCTGCGACAGGGTACATGGGCTTCTCTCGGCGAAGAAACGCTAGTTGACCCATTCCATTTGCGGTGAGCTCCAACCTTGGCTCCAACTTGAATCTCATCAGGTGCGTACCATGCGATGATCCAGCGATTCCAGTCATCGACCAGTACGACCGACTTGGCAACAGCTGAGAGGGCAGATCCAGGAGCAGTCTGTGCGCGCCCCTGATGCATGCTTGTTTGCTTGTCATCAATGTTTGATGCCTTGCCAGTGAACAAGGGCGGTAGTGTTAGGATAGTGTTAGAATACCAAAACTCCCTGGTATTATAGCGGATTAGTTCATGCGCAGGTCAGCCGTCCGGCCGCACGAGAGTAGGTTCGACTCCCTGCCAGGAGACATTTTGATTTTGAATACAAGTTCGGTTAGGAATACAAGTAAAATAAAAATAAATAAAAATGTCAGCATGCAGACACGTAATTCCCACGCATCAGGCAAGGTGGGACAGCGATCCCGCGTGGCGGCGTCTTATCCCGCTAGATGGCTGCGAACATTCGTCACGGTCCACTTAAAGAACCTCTCCGTTCAACCTAGCACTGGTGGTCCTTAGAAGGGTCCTCAGACTGGAGGGAGTTCAAGTTATCATCCTGAGCTCGAGAAACCGGCGATACTGTTGATGCCGATCATTGACGTGACATTCGGGGTTTCGGCTCATAGGCTCACAAGAAGCAAAATGGCCTTTGCCTCTGGTGTTCTCTCAGGCTCTCCTTAGCTTTGAGATCACATCGATCACCATCTGCATCTTTATCGTTTCTTCAGCCAGGAAGCCACCCTTCGAATTCGATCATAGCCAAAGGTTTCCCGACGCTTGCATCCCTCTGCAGTTAGCCGTGCGGCGGCGGCGCCTTTCCTTAATGACGGACTGGTAGGTGACTCGGAGCCGCCGGAGGCTAGGCGAGGGGTCTCTTACCATTGCTCGAATGCATTCGCCCGCCGAGGATGCGACAACTCGGATGCGTCCAACTTACTGCCTTGCTCGTTGTCTGGCTCTGGCTGAATCGGTACCAGCGAAGGAGGGGCACCCAACTATCGTAACAAGGACGCATAGTTGTATCTCCCAAACGATTCAACTTTGCTTGTCTAGCTCGTCCTGGTGTTGTTGGCCGCCGGAGAAGTTGGAGGTCCCGATTCTGAGCCAGACGCGTTGTTCGCACTCAGCACTATTTCAGGTCCATGACGTATGGCCTGTTCTGAAAATCGTGATGAGAATAGTGTTTTTATCTGACCTAGGAGAAATGGATCTCAAATTCCCCGCTGCTACACGCATACCGACCTTCCAGTCTATCTCATCGGATGAGAGGATGATTAATCACCGCAGGTGAGCCATCTTCCCCTAGAGACGCTAACTTGCGGCACCTTTGGATACTCACACTGAACATCTCCTGTTAGAGCATGGCGAAATGCTCGTAGCGTTTGCGAGAGGCTGGAGATAAATGCAGAAAAATTCGAACCCCAAGTCGGGTTCCGATAACTTGTGAGCTCTCTACCAAAGCTATCTGTATTTCAAGTCCTTTGACTATCGTCAACAAATCAGGCGCTATTAAGTGTCCATCTCGTCCCCAGCTTAAGACTATCGCACTTCTCCCGTTTCCCTCAAATACTACATCTCTTCGCTTCCCGCTTCACTCTTTCACTGGGGTGCATCGCCTAGAGAATAACTTTATATCAACCAAAACATTTCCAAAGAGTCACCTTCGCACCTTGATTCCCACACCCAGAGGATGGCCAGAGATCGGTCTGATTGTTCGCGAAGCACGCCCCCTCTGTAAGGTTTGAGCCGTCCAAGCCGGGCCATTTCGCGCACGATACTTCTTGGTAGGTGCCAGTCAAATTCTCACTGCCTTGTGGGAAGAAATCTCCGGCAGCGCCCGAGTCCTGGCACAGTTTGAAGCTGCAACCGCTCATTGGTAAGCACTCCGTACCACGAGTAAAACAGGGAAGCTAGGAAGATTACGCACTGCACCGGCTGACCAACCGAGTTGGTAGTGTTGGAGAGCGTTTGGTTGCAAAATTGCGGGTCGTCCTGGGCAGAGCAGAGATCGAACACTTTCACCACCATACTGGTTGACTGGCTTGAGTTGCTTGGAGGGTTCGGGTCCGAGGTGCCAGTCACATTAAAGCACCGCCCACACGCATCCCCGGGACCTGCGGCGCTTGACGGAGAACCGAAGGAAAGCGCATTCATTGCGGCCATAGGGCCAGAAGCGCTTTTTCCGCATGCTGCAGGGATGCTTCACTGAGCGCACGCATCTTCAATTGAAAGCACAGCCATGGGCTTACCAGGAGAGCTGCAGTTCGAGTAAGGTGTAAAAGACGCCATGCCCGAAGGATTCTGTATGTAGTTGCCATTGGTTCTGGTATCAAAGAGTGCACTGCCGTGCACAGCGGCGACGAGAAGGAAGGACGAAACGAGGATGAGAGCGGATTTCATGGCGGGTGATTCTTTGTTATCGCTGTCGACTTGGGTCTTGTCCCTTCCTCCCCGTCAGCTTTCCCTTTTATACGCACGTCCTAAGTATTCTTATTTCGTTCTCTGATCAAGATTGCGAAAGTCGCATTCCGCTGCGATTTCCGCAGCGTGTGGCAAGGTCAAGAATGCGGTCACTCCAGCCCGAGCATCGAAGGGAATAGGCCAAGGATTGCCAGTGGGCGATGGTGCCGCCGGCGCTCAATTCCCCAAGGTTGGCACGGAACGGATTGAAGGGAATAGCGATGAGAACTCAAATAATCGGGGTGAAACTTCACCCGAATTGTGGCGTCCACGTTCTACACTACTGGGAAATTATAGTGAGTCCGTACTTGCTGTATTGGTTCGGAGTTGGCGCCACTATAGTATTCGAGTTGACTCCAGCGAACCGCACAACGACATGATTGAGGTTTTATGTTACAATAACGCGTGTCTTGGGATATATCGAGTTTGAACAGAGTATTGAATAAAGTCTGTCGAGGGATCGGAGAAGCGCTGCGTCGCGACGTCTTCATCAAAACCAGGTAATCATGGCTCGAAATTCTGTCCGTCGGTTTGACAACCTCCCACTTGTGCTCGGACTCGCCCTAGACGCTGGCCTGGGCATCCATCAGGACTCAAGACTGGGACATCTATTATCGTTCTCACTTCCCTAATGCCTCCTAATACAATATACGCTTCACATTCTGATGCCGATATCGGAAAAAAAAAAGGAGTGACAGAATGTTCATGAAAGCGGCAAATTGAATTAATTACCCCACCAACCGCAGGTAAGCTATGGTCTTCTGTTTCTCGCACCTCATAGGCGAAGCTCCACGACTGGCTGTCTCAACCTTGAAAGCGTGTAGGGTACCGCAGTAAAAAAACTGAAATTCATCACCTGGAGAGACGACCTGATGTGCAGCAGCTAGGGAACATTCACGTCATTGTTCCACCAGAGTACTGAGTCCCGGGGAATACTAAATCCTGTTGGGTAAACCCGGTGCAGTGCTCGTACTGGTCTAGAGCCCTAGGTGGTGTGTTTGGGATAGGAAGTTGTACTTAGTGCCGCAGTCAGTAGCGTGCCTAGGGACATTCGTCGAAAGGCTGTGCAGTCTTCATATTTCCGGTTATTTGAACAGGTGATGAGCCGCGTTGGCGTTCTTCGCTAACAGTGATGGAGCATAGAACGATCTAAAACGCAGAAACCGGTTCGTCAGATGCGTTTGCCGACAGAGATAATAATTTTGCTCGCAGGCGATTTTTGCCACGCCGCTCGCAAGGTCTATCTTATTGTGGTGTTAAAATAGGTGTACACCGATGACTGGATACGTGTTTCTCAAAAGAAGCCGCCGATTGATGTAAACCCAAACTTGATTGGGCACCGCCACGAACATGAGAAAAACTGCATGACTTACTAACGATGACGCGGGCTATGGCGAAATGTAAGGAGCTCTCTGAGCTGGGGGAGTTGCTCAGAAAGCATGGCGGCGATGAATAATGTGGAAGATCTGCAAGTGTGATTAGAGAAGCGGCATCCTTCAGCTGCGCTTTTTTGTTTTTTGTTTTGATTAGATACCCCCGAACGCCAGTTCTGAGTTCATGATGGGGTCACACCTCATGGAGACGGCGCGCACTAAGATCCGAGGTCCGGACCAATGTAGAGACATCATATGACGCACCTTACGCATAGGCATACGATGCGTGAGGCGATCGGAACCTCCAAATGTCTACTGTATCAAAAATTGAGCGTGCTATCAAATTTGGACATTGCAGAGAATGTAAATTCAAAGAAGGGAAGGCCACGAATTGCTAAGACGACAAGACGGTAGATAGGACGGGTCAAGGGGTTTCAAACGCAGCAACAATTGCTAAACGATGCTTGTTTTTTCCCCACAGGTTTAACGTTTGTGTAGGTTCCCGAGGACAACAGACCAGGAGAATCTCTCAACAGTAAAAAAATTTGTGTGAGATGACGGGGAAGTGAGGCACGACAAAATGGGAGACGAACGTGAACACTAGGGTTGGCGGCCCGGATCAAGTCGGGAATCAGTGAGCCAAGAAAGGTCGAAAGCGAGTGAGAGGATAGAGGAGACAGCGGAGGTGTGTGCAGGCTACTTTACTGGTGGTCCCGGAAATACCGTCAGGGCGAAGGCTTTCGGCGTCTGCGACGAAGCGAAGCATAGTCATGGGCTTCTCCGCAGCAACTCTGGCGTCCCTCTGTCCGGCGCAGCACAAGTTCACTGCCTTGCACCGACGTATATGGACAAACTCTAGCTGCGTATAAGTCGGAGGAAGGCGGTGGTAGAGGTTAAAATTAGACATTGGAGCGCCAGTCTCTTGGCTGACGGAGTGCTGCGCAGCGCCACTGGAGAAAGAGAGGGCATGTATGAAAACCCGTGCAGATGCGCAGCATAAGAGCGTCTGTGGAAATGATGATACATAGTCCATGTGACAGATACAACCGAAATATGGGGGATGGCGTTCTCAGGATATTGCACTGCAGGGTTTGAACCGAAGTTTGGACTGTGACGGAGAGACGTCGAGAGACGCCGAGGCAATGCGAGTATGGATTTACCTCTTAGAGTGGTAAAAGGGCCAGCTTCTTTCAGAAGAAGTTCTCGAGGATTGGGCGCCAGACATGCAGTGAGCAGAACTTGCAGATTCAAGGGTGCTGCGGAAATGCGAAATTGATGATGCTCGATGAGGGCTGAACGATACGCCTTCTGGTTCGTTCACAGTGAGACATGGGGTGCAAAGGTTCTGTAGAATATTGCCTAGTCAAGATCGATGTTGGGGAATAGCGCAACATCAACACAACCGTCCCGCCGCGGCTGGCAGTTAGATCTAAGTGACGGTATGGCCTTATAACGGTTATAACGATAGTTATTAAACCAGAATATCAACTTTTTAAGCCTGTAATCACCTTAAAATAGTTATCATAACCTACATCCCGCTCTTCGATTTTCGAGCAAAGGAACACCTCTTACCATAATCATCAACAAGAACGACGCTGTGCCAGACAACTACGAGTTTTTTGACAGCTCTTTCAAGAGATATAATTGAAGAACTGGGTGAATCAGTTCCCTTGAGAAGATCGGATACTTCAAGTTCAGTCGGCGCAAGGCATGATGCTAGAACGCTGCGGCTACGGCTTCTCTCCTTCACATCAATAAGAACGACCTCCCTTGGCGTCATCACCCCAGTCCATGCCGGTGCAGGGCCTAGGCAGTCTTCACCCTATGAGATCCACAGACCTGACTTTACGAATGTGTCGCGGTCTCTACATATACCGGCCTAGTCTCGTTGATGGTTATCCTTCTCACTTCCATCCCTTCCATCGATATTTCATACATCTACCTAAGATATGGAAATAGAGCTCAAAGGAATCCATCGAAACGCAATCCTCGAGGACATCTACGAAGGTGTTGCACTCGTCCTGCACGGCCCCGAGCTTTATGATCCAAATGACCGGAGAAACAAAGGCCGAAAGCCCAACTTCGAGATAGTCCTTGGCGAGAGTCCTGCGGGTAGGACTCATAATGGAACGGCTCTGCTTCGTGTCTCTGTCGAAGTCGGGAGGCGTCTGTTTCGATGGCTTTGGGAATCTCGAAACAGTACCGTCGTCGTTGGCGACTCGGGTCGCGCACTTCGCCTTTTTAGCACCAACCACGAGGTCCCACCGGATGTCAAGTACAAACTCGAGAAAGCCCTTTACATCGACCCAAGAAAAGAAAAGGAGCGTAAGGAAATTGAGGACGAGGCAAGACAGGTTCGTCTGCGAATTGCAAAGGTTCAGTTTGGCGTGTGGTACACACAGCCGGAGTCAAACACTCTTCCAAATCATGGGAGAACATTCTCGGTTGAGCATGAACAGGAATACCTCAATCAGAGCGCGGCATATCTCAACGTTGTATATGAACGTCGTCTCATCTCTATCGACGTAAGCGTTGGGTCTTATGTAGCTCGGATGCTAATTCACGTCTCCAACTTCAGATTGGACAAAGGGAAACCGAAGAAGTCAATTATCTTATCCAGGTCAAATTCTCTAATATCCGCAAACTGGGCACAGGAATCGATCCCACAGATGGGCCATGTAAGCATTGCTAATATCGGTGCCTCAAGGTCTCGTCAACGATAATACTAACTGGCAGGCATTGTTTTCGACTTGCGCGTTCCTCCTAGCTTTGAGCAGGAGAGCTTTAACAATCGCGCCCCTGAAGGCATTCAGCGTAGAGGCAGACACAAGACTCGCGACCGTATATCATCGCTTGACGAGACTCATGCCCTTATTGCTCCATACGCGTTCCAGCTACGCGTCATGGTTACAGAGCGGAGCGATTTTCTCAAATTTGAAGATATATGTAAGAAAGTGCAATGCCAACCCGCGCCTCGACGTGTCTATCACGTGGATTCCTGCTCAATGCGTTTTTTCCGGCAAGAGTTTGTGGACAACGTCTCGGATTGGATCAAGACATTGGATTGGAAATGTGCCTTTCAAATCGAGGGGTATCTACGTGCCAGCCTCTTGAATACTGTCGACTTACTCGTCGATCTCCGAAATCCCATCGAAAACGTCATTCGTGACTATAAGTCTAAGGCGAGCGAGTTTCTACGCGAGTTTTCCAGCGCCCTCGGGACTCGTGACGCAAGCGAAACGCCTAGCGCTTTCCTTGCCAGGTTTCGTGCGGAGAACCCTATTATTAAAGCGGTCACGCTTCAGCAGGGCCATATACGGTGCCATCATGTAGTCATCACCCCTTCCCGGATCCTCCTCCAGGGACCTTTCACGACACAATCAAACCGCGTCGTCCGCCGGTACCAGAATCGCGACCCCACCCTTGTCGAACGTTTTGTTCGCGTCGAGTTCCGCGATGAAAACCAACTCGCATTCCGCTGGGATGGGGACGTCGACGGGACCTGGTTTTTGCAACAACGTGTTGGCAGAATCTTACGCGAAGGCTTTGAAATTGCCGGGCGCAAGTTCGAGTTCCTCGCGTACTCCTCGAGCTCACTCCGCGAGCATGCCGTATGGTTCGTCTCACCCTTCCACGATCCTGTCGAAGGAGATGTCAACGCGGCGTCAATTCGTGCATCACTTGGCGACTTTTCGGACCTGCTCCGCACGCCCAGCAAGTGGGCCGCGAGGATCGCACAAGCTTTCACTGCGACGGACCCTAGTGTGAAGATTCGGCGCATCCAGTGGGAAGAACAAGATGATCTGGGTCCCCATACAGATGGCGTAGGCACGATCTCTCCGGAATTGGCGGACACGATATGGACTGAAAAATGTCGTGCCAATGGGATCGACGAGAAGGATAGTGTCCGAGTCAAGCCGTCGGCATACCAGTTTCGGTTCCTCGGCTACAAAGGCGTCGTCGTCGTCGATCACCGGCTCGAAGGTATCAAGATGCGCTTGCGCAAGTCGCAGCGCAAGTTTCTGGTGCGCAAAGCCGCAGAGGCTGAGTTTGAGATTGCGCGTTCGTTTGACTACCCAAATTCGGTCCACCTGAATAGGTATGTGATTCTTGTGTCCTCTGCATGTGCTTACCTTAAGACCCTCTATTCCCTAGACCCGCGGTGATGGCTCTGGAGGATCTTGGGGTCAAGAAGCAAGCATTCATAGATCTCCAGGAAGAGGCGAAAGCGCGCATATACCTTGCCAGTGGTTCGCTCAAGATATTCGTGGTCCTCCTGAAGAGCCAGTCTCTCGGTGGCCAATTCCATCTGGCTTTTGTCCTCGAACAGCTTTTCAAGCTTGGACTCGATTTTAGGGACCACCTCGACAAGGACGCCATTGGCAGCGCATTCCTTGGACGCTTGGTTCGCGACTCGATGAATCACTCGCTTCGAGAGATGAAATTCAAGGCGCGAATCCCGGTTCCGCACAGCTACCAGTTAGTCGGCGTTGCGGATGAAGGCCAAGCTTATATAAATGAGGGCGTGCCGCCCGACCAGGTGTTCACGCTCGGAGAGAAAGAAATTTATGGTATGACTCGTCGCGGGCGCGTAGTGTACTGCTCCGCTAATATGGATGACAGTCTGCATACAAGAGTCCGCGGACAAGGAACCAGAATATTTGAGAGGGACATGTCTTATTTCAAGAAGCCCAGTCATCCATCCTGGCGATGGTACGTTTACATGGTGTCTTTCCTTTCTGGGTGTCGGCGCCACTCATTGTCGTTGTAGTACGACGCGTTTTCGCCGTAGGAAAGCCCCCTGATGATAAGATCTGCTTCTTTAGTAAATTGAAGAATGTTGTCGTTCTGCCCGCCGTTGGTATGCACGGTCAGGCAAACCTTCTTCTTCCTATAATTAATACATATTGTTAGGTGATCGTTCATTGGCATCGTGCCTCGCTGGCGGTGACTTGGATGGGTACGCGATTTGTTCTTAAAGATAGGATATGCTCACAGATTACTGTCAGCGACACATACGACATCTACTACGCTAATCCAAATTTACTCTTTCCCCGTAACACGCAGCCAGCGGAATATCCTCCGGGTGAAGTTTGGACACTGAGTGAGCGACGAGGCGACGCAACTGTTGATGATATTTGTGACTTCATAGTCGAATTTATCAACTCTGACGTTATGGTACGCCTCAACAGTACGTTTGTGTCCATAACGAACTGACACCATCGGTAGGGCGTGCTGGCGGACCGACACATCATCATTGCAGATCAGTCCAAGGTGCGCCTCTGCACCCCACTCCAGAGAAACGTTGTATCCTCATCTGCCACAGGACGGCGTTTTCGACGACCGGTGCATGAAGCTCGCCGAGCTGTGCAGCAAAGCCGTCGACTACGCCAAGAACGGGACACGAGTAGAACTCCGGGGCAATCTCCCGAAGACGCTAACCAAGTTCAAGCCAGACTGGCACAAAGCCGAGGTGACCGGCGCACGCGAGCTTGACTACTACGTCTCGGACCGCGCGCTCGGCGAGCTGTTCCGCAAAATCCAGCTATACGACCCGCACGAGCCCCTACACGGGTTCCCAGCCACGCCTCCAGGCTCCATCGCGCCGCTCAGCGACCCAATTTCGCATGTCCTCAAGCCGCTCGTGCGCTACACGCTCGTCGGTATCGGTTCGCGATCGAGATCATCGGCATCACCAGAACCGGGAGCGGACAACGCACACGCGGAGGGGCTGCACGCGCGCTACACTCGCGAGATGCGCTGCATCTGCGCGACGCACACGCTCATCGAGGCGCCCGACGTGCGTCTGACGGAGGAGGAAGTCGCGCTGGGGACCATCCTCGCCAATTGCACCCAGCCGCGGTGGCGCTCGGATCGCGCGTATCGTATGCGGCTGCAGTCTGAGACGCTCGTGCGCGATATCCCAGCGCATATCGTCCCGGGAGATGCGGGTTCGGTAGGGGCAGCTGGGACTGGGGCGCAGTCGGAGGAGAGGGTCAAGGAGGGCCTCCGGTGCGCGTGGGCGACGTGGGTCTGGGCGCAGTACCATCGGGAAAACGAGTATGTTGAGAGCTTTGCGCTGATCGCGCTTGGGGTCGTCCTTGATTGTCTTAAGCGCCTCGGTGAGCTGCCCGACATTTAATGTGAAGTTTGCATCTCGAGGGGAAGTCTAACCGTCGGGAGGATGCGTGATTGAGTTAGTATTGTGTTAGTTTAATATGCTAAAAAAGCTAGTCGATGCATCGCTGAAGGAAACGAGAAGAAATCTATTAGATGACGAGACCATGGCATACCGGCGATCCTTGACTCGTAATCAGCCATCTGAATGAGGGTATTTTTGAGTGTCGCTACGCGACTGGACGATCCTCGATCCGAGCGTCCCAAAAGGCACCCCATAGGGCGAGCGGTCTAGGACCGCCCTGCTACAGTAGCGCAGTTCGAGCAGTTGCGGCCCAGTCAGCTTCTTGCATGAAACCTATAGCTTCTGACGACGTATCACTAGACGCCCGCACACCAGATGTTCTAATATTGATCAATAGAGTTATGACAACCAGCCACAACGTCCGTATGCCGTAGTTCAAGAATAAAAACACTGTCACAAGTCTATAATAGCTACTACGAAAGTCCCACGTCAGCAAAACATTGCATAGGAGAGCATACGCGGACGTACCAAATCCCCATCTGATTTTCTTACTGGCGGGGCGTGGTATGCCGCGGGCGATGGCTCGTCGCGCTTCGAGGATTCAGGGCGCAGCCCTAGATACTCCGCGAAGAATACGCGTAAGATGATGTTCCACGCGCGTAGCGTCGGTAGATCAAGCGCCGTCGCGTCGTCCTGTCCAGCATGAAAATAATAATAATCAAAATCCAGACGAGCGACGAGAGTTAATCGGACGCACTGCGAGGGTATGCCACACGCGTGGGAACGGCTCCGAGATGACGTGCAGCACGCTTACGCCGCGATGCAAGAACGGCACATGGTCGTCGCCCATATATCCAAGGCTATGGTCCGTCGCGCTCCGTGGGCGAAAGAAGCTCCCTCCGAGCGCTGTGGCGTCGATGATCCCCGCTGTACGCAGACGCGTCTCGGCGTCTATAAGCGCGTCGAAGAGCCATGCGGTGTCGGGGAAGTATGAGCGCACGAGCGGGTGTGAGGCGCCGAGGAGGTCGAGTAGGACGAGGTGCTCGATTGTGGATAGTTGGGTTATTGGCGTTGAGGATGAGAGGAGGCGGCGTTTGGGGTGCGGGGGTAGGTAGGCCGTCGCCCAGGTTTCGGCGAGATGTCTGTGAGCAGCGGGTGTAAGTGGGTGATTAGAGGGAGGAAGGGGGTGATTGACCGTGCGCCGTAGATGGAATCGGTGTCGGTCCAGACTTGGAAAGCTTCTTCGCCGTCGAAGAATATTAGTTGGAGCGTCGTGTCGGCTGCGTCTTCGTCTTCGTCTGGGTCTAGCTCGTCGTCTTCCATGCGGCGAGAGCGCGCGTCGAGGAGGGGGTCGAGAGTCTCGGCTATGTCGAGCATCATGGCACATGACGCGGCGGAATCGGTTGCGCCAACGAACTACTACGATGGTTGGCTGGTGAGGAAGGATGACGCACGGCGTGTAAAGCACTCTGACGCACCTGGTTCTGGGGATACGTCGGGAAATACTTGCTATCGAAGTGTGCGGCCAAAACGACGCGTCTCGGCGCATCTGGGTCTTTGGTCGCGATGACGTTCGTGAAGTTCCTTGGGCCATATGGTGTCGATGCTACGAAGGTGTCCTCCTCGATTTGCCATTTGAGATCGCGGAGGGTGGAAATGATGTAGTTGCGGACAAGAGTGTTGTTTTCGGTATCGGCTGTTGGACACGTCATGAAATACAAATTTCAGTAAACGTGAAGAAATCTACGCACGCGGTCTAGGGATAAGGATTTTCCATAGGTGTGAGTGAGGTTCGGAGGGGTCGAGGTTCTCTAAAGGGTCCCGCATGTTTACCAAGTCCTCTAGGGCTGATGAGGATAATGCTGGCAGTGCACGCTCGCCAAGCATAGAAACACCAAGCGAGAGGGAGAAGAATGTCGAAACTAATAACCATCGAAACATGGTGGGCTGGTGGCTAGAGGGTTCGCTAAGGCGAGTCCTCGAAACCGAGGGTGAGAAAGAGCGGTGCTCTGGAAATTATTACGTGTCACGGAATAAAAATTGATTCGACCCAGGCTCGAACTGGGGACCTTCTGTGTGTTAGACAGATGCGATAACCAACTACGCCATCGAACCGTATACCAGCGTATCCGAGTTTTACCCCTCTACTTGCCATGCTGATCGTGAGCAAGGCCAAGTCTGTCGTCTAGTGCATCATCTTTCCTTGCCATGGCCATCTTTGGTCTGTGGGTATGTCTTTTCTTTTATGCACCCATTCAAAACCTGTGATTGTGAATAGGTCATAAATAAAGCTGGCGGTCTTGTCTATCAACGCAACTTTGCTGGTAGGTGGGGATAGTATCTCGCCAGTCAACTCATTCACAGGACTAGATGGTCTCACCCAATCGACTTCCAACGAATACCTTGTCCTGGCGGGCACGTTACACGGCATCCACGCCATCACAAGTCGACTATCGCCAACTGGAACAAGCTCTGGTGCACATGTCATCGAAGCAGAAACTTTCAAGATGAATATCTTCCTCACTGCTACGGGTGCGCTTATTACTCTTTATCTACGGCAGTCTCTAAGGGTGCATCGCGCAGGCACAAAGTTTGTGCTGCTCACATCTCTTGCCGAACCCTCTGCGAACGCCGTGCTTCAGAAGGTGTATGAAGCCTACGCAGACGCAGTGATGAAGAATCCGTTCCACAACCCTGAGATGCCAATACGTTCAGAGGGGTTCGATGCGAGAATCACCGCGCTGATAGGCACGGGACACACATAGAGCCTACAACACGCATGTATGTAGCCAGCTCTCAGTGGACACCATATTTCAGCGTCGCGCAGGGAGAATCCAATTACTGAGTAGTGTGATTGAGTGGTGTTATTAGATACGGCATGCCTTGTTACGAAAAAATACGTATATTTTACCCCACGCACAACCAACCCCCTCCTTCAAGAATCCTGTAATAGATCATCCAAAAGCGCTTTCGCACTTGCGATTTTCCCGAAGCGCAGCTCCGCCACCCCCTCCGCCTCCCGCCCCAACGCCGCGCCAGCCCCCATGATCTTCTCATCAGGGATCGCAGCAAGCCGCGCGACCTCCGCGCGTACGTACGCCGTGAGCACAAGCATCGTCTCCGGAAACCGCACATACGCATCGCGTTCCCCAGGTCCGAAATCATGCACCCCAGAACCGTCATCACGCGTCTCCTCACGCGCACGCGCAGCATCGCTCAGCCGCGCCACCGCACCACCCGGGTTTACAGCGCGTCGGAACTCAGGCACCGGAGATGTGGGAGCAAGTGCGAGCGCGAGACCCTGTGCGCCGCGCGCGCCGAGAAGGTTGCGCCATATGGCAGCGGCAAGTGCGCCGTCGGAGGATTGTGCCAACGCCAGGTCTAGAGAGACGCCAAGACCGGCCCATTGTTCGCGGAAAATCTTCATCTGCTTCGTGACGAGCGCTTCGGGCGCGCGGCCGCGCTTCTGGGAGCTGCCGCCATTTGGAGGGTTGGGTGTGGTGGTGGTGGTGTAGAAGGGTGTTGGGCGTGCGGGCGTTGATTTTGGTGGGGTTGTATGCGGTGTTGGTACTGGTTGGAACTGGGATTGGGGTTGGAGGACCTCACGGATGCGGTTTTCGACGTCGAGGAAGAAGTGGTCGATGAGCCCTTGAATGTGCGCCTGGGCGTGTGCCTTGGGAAGAGCGCGTAGACGCGTTGTGAGCATCCACACGTGGAGGTTCGTCACCATGAACCATGACTGGAATGTTGGAGGAAGATGACAGTCTGTTATCCGTTAAATCATGCCATTTTCGAATGGGGTAACGACGACGCACCTTGGGCCCAGAACTCGCGGTCCTCCTCCGCACGACCAGCGCACAGCTGCTCATATAGTGCCAACGCGCGCCGCGCCGCGACCTGGCGCGAGCTGCCGTACCCAAGCACACCAAAGACGTTGAGAAACACTTTCATTGCCGTTGGCGATTGCTTCAGCTTGCGCGTGAGCCACGACTGCTCTGGTGGCGGCGCCTTTGCATGCTGGTATGGTTGGGTCGGGCCAGGGGTTGGTTTCGATGTTGGCATGGACACATACGATCGAAGTGAATATGCATGTCGTTGGATGCAAAGAGGACGCCGAAGTGGTTGTAGGATGCTGCGCTGCATCAGAGCGCAGGAGGTCTTCGGGTTCCAGCGCGGCTGGCTCACAGGTAACTGGCCCAGAACTGGCACCCACCATTAACGCGTCACATGATATCACGTGACTCAATCTCGATCCCAATCGCATGGATTTCAAACCGGACACTCGGCTTTATCCATCTGATTCAAACTCTGATTTTTTAAATACTAACTTACATTCAAACATAAAATTAAAATATCATTAAAATAATAAATAAATAAAAACAATGCATAAACAATGCATGTTTGTGTATGAACATAAACATAACCTGCCTACCCCATCATGTTGCCTGCCCACCCCCCTCTCCACATGCATTGTCTGCACTGCTCCCCCTTTGTGTGGCCACATTGTACATGCCCTCATGGCAGTGTGGCCACCACCTTGTGCACCCCCCTCCCACTGGCCCTGCCTCCTCCCTTTGCCCTGCCCCTGTGCCCCCCCTCTGAAATGTTCCCTTTTGGGTGCACGTGCAGAGAGGGAGGGGGGGCACATTCACACACCCCATCCAAGCAAATTGAGAAGACATGCCCCCCTCCTCTTTGCCCCCCCCACCTTGCGCCACCACCACCTAATGCCACCCCTCCCCCGGTTTTCCACGCACCCCACAAGCACTGATTTTACACTTTTCATTAGTTGCCAGGCTATTACCCTTACACTATATATCAGCTTTATGTAAGTACAGTACACGTATTACTATACTCAGCTCTGATCATGCTGATTGTGGAGCCTCTCTTCTAGAACCTGGGATACAAACATCATTGCATATTTATAGGAAGTCTTACAATGCAGACATCATTACGCATACATATAGACTAGAGAATAGATAAAAGGATGACCTCGTCACCTCAGTTGTCCAGTCTCCTTTTCTCTGCTCTCTCCTTATGACTCTCTCCTATCTCCTATTACTGGCTCCTTGCTCCTAGTGCTTCACCTGTCTTGAATATACCGGGTTACTGTCTTGTTCCCATTTGAACTCTCTCGCCTCCACCACCTCCCCCTGAGTGGTGTTGGCCCCACACAGCAGGCATTACACTTTTTTTTAGACATCTTGCTTTGGTATATTATACCAACTCTACTACATGTCTGTCACATCTCTGACTGTACATACAGTATCACCATGTGCATTACCAGTCCTTAAAACACCCTGGTGTCACGCCAATCCCAACAATTACAGAATTGCACCACCCAACAGCCCTCATCCCCACTTCCCCCACCCCCACCAGAAACATCCCTCAGTGATCATCTAGATGCCACAGTCGAGGAACTTTTCACTGAAATGCCCATAGAAACTTCTCCAGACCAGACACCAGAAATCCCCCCCGAGTCATTGTTATCATTGTTATCACCATCTCCACATCCCAAGTCTTTTGACAAATCTTCCATTGACATACCTCTCAACTGTATACCCCCAAAAATGCCTGATGCAAAGAACACCATAGCCACGCACCTCATCTCTCCAGACCACCGCACTTCTCAATGGGGAAAATCATGTGGAATTTTTTTTCATGAATGGTGACCCAATGAAAGTTAGGAAGAAGCCCCACATACACCCAATCATTCAAGTCATTGCACAGGAGTGGAAGGCAACAGAGGTGGAACAACGCATGCCCAACTGGGGCATCTTCATGTTGGATTATATGTCTGAGCATTGCAATGCACAGTGGGAGGCACACAGAGACTGGCTGTAGCGTTATCACCAAACGCTGGCCTGACTTAGGCTACTTTGTGAAGACGTGACAAGATAAAGATACGTAACGGTTTGTTGATACACCAAATCCACGATATTGGGTATTTCAGAGAAGTCACAAGGGACAATGTCCACAAGGATGAATAGCGAGTAGCGATCACTTAGTACCCAAGGTACTAGTTATGCGAGAAAAGGTGATGATTCGAAAAGACCAAGCTAAAGAGCCTTGGTCTTGATACCACAGCTTATATACAGCTACTCGCTGGCTTTAAAGCGCAGCTGGAATCCAAACCCTAGTACAGCTATACTAGTAATGAGTAAGTGTCCTGTTCTAATAATACTTGAAACACCGGCAGTACCAAACACCGGCGACGCGTAAGTGTCCATGACTAATATATGCTTACTGTCGTAGTCATAACCAACTAGTAAGCAGTCCGAAACTCCATAACTCTCGTCATCCCTTTGAGTCAGTAACAAAACGATGTCATCGTGACATTACCCCCTTTTTAGGTTGAACGACCTCGTTCGAAAACCCAAGGAATAATCGTAGTGTTACGACATACCTCCACCTCCTGATCCATGACCCGCTGAAGTGCGTTGGCCTCTTCAAGCCGTCGGACGCACTTACGCTTCTCATTACCCACTGCGTACTGCTCGTTCTCGAGAGCCGTGATGGCTGCGTGCAGATCGTCATAGCGCTGAGATACGTGACGATAGCGCGAGATCTCAGCGCCTAGCGTTCGATCAGGGATTTCAGCAATGGCCAAGTCGACCCATTGACGTCCTCCGAAATCGTTACGCAAGTATCTCAGTTGATCATGCATATAGTCGCATGCATCAGCGTCGAAGTCGGGAGCAGCGTGCACGTCACCTTGTTGGATCTCTCCACCCTTCTTCATGCATCCGAACACTACCGGATTGTTCCCTGTCTTCAAGTGGATATATTTGGCAATAGTGTGTTGCCCATTGATGATCATGCGGAAAGGGATAAACTGTGGGGGATGTTTAGTTCGAAACCATCCGGGGCGTCAGCCTTGTCCTTAGCCTTTTGTCGTTCGACATTGGCAGCGTTTCCGTGGTATTCTGGGAAGAGAGGGCTTCCTTTTGCTGTTGCCACACCTCCTCGACGTCCCCGACGAGTGTTCGGCGTACGAGGTGATATCCCTTCATCTTGGGGTCCCGAAACCGCCGAGGGATCTTCGTTTTCTTTGTCAGAGTCATCTTCTTGTTGACGGATAGCGGAGCGGGTGTGAACACCCCATGAGGTGGCGGGGTCGAGGATGACTCTGGGGGGAAAGTCGACATTGATATATCGAGGCGTTGGCGCGGAGGGATGAAGTGGAACTTGTCGTTACAAACACATTCATGGATGGGTTTTCCACAGTTGTAGTGGATGTGGGAGTCAAGGTGGCCTGGACATGACAGGGCGGACTGCTTACAAGTTCCACAAACTCGGACCACGTCACTGATGTCCGAGACGCTTGGCACTTTGACAAGCGTTTGTGCAACAAGGAGTTCCTGGCGTTCTGGAGTTGCTCCCGCTGCCACCTTCTCTTCGTCTTGGTCCAGTCCTCCAACGTCGTATCCGCATACATCAGGGGTTTCGGGGATGAAGTCCCCAGGACCGATGCATCTGAAGGCGGCGGCGACCTCGGCTGCAGAGGGCATGTCCTCATTGACAGTTGAGGCGATAGAGGTAGAGGGAGTGATGATGTGGTCATTGGTAGAGGAGGGAGTACTCATAGTAGTTCGAAGAAAGAACTGATGAGCTTCTTCGCTGGAGAAGGGGACATTTATATATGCAGACAACGGAGTTTGAAGGTGTTGAAACTCAGCTATCGCTTGTGGAGCATGTACGTCAGTGGCGTTGACCCACTGATTCTCCGAGTCTGGGTACCCCTTCCATTTGATGAGATATTGTTTGCGCCTTCCCCTGCCGAATTGCCGTTGATCTAGAATTTTCTCGATTTCGTATTCTTCTTCGCCATCGATTAATTCAGGGGGCGGTCTTGGGAAATTTGGTCCATGAAAGGAAGTTTCTCGATAGGGGGTGAGAAGATCGATGTGAAACACGTCGTGAATGCTCCACTGTGTGGGAAGTTCCAATCTATAATTAACTGGAGACATCACCTGGTTGATTTTGAAGGGTCCATGTCGTTTGGGCGCAAGTTTGGCGCTAGGTTGGTGAGTCCTCAGGTGACGTCCCTCTAGCCATACAAGGTCTCCAATTCCGAATTTGGGTGTTTCTTTGTGCTTGACCCATGATTTTTGTGCCTTGATTATTTGTTGTTGGGCGTGTGCTCGTGCCTGTTTGAACTGATCAAGCCGCAACGCCACTTGGGGTAAAGGGGTTGGAGTTGTTTTCCAATCAGCACGTGGATGGTGTCCCGTTAAGAGAAAGAATGGAGACTGCCCTGTTGCCTCATTGGGCCAGTTATTGTGCGTGAACTCCGCCAGGGGTAAATATAGCGTCCAATTGTCCTGTCGCTCATTTACCCAAAATCGGAGATATTGTTCTAGCCATTGATTTGTTCGTTCCGACTGCCCGTCAGTACGAGGGTGATAGGCTGTGGATATATTTTGTGTGATCCCCAACTGTTTACAAAGTTCTCGTGTGAACTTGGATGCAAATCGAGGATCTCGATCACTGATTATCTTCGTGGGGAGTCCGTATCTGACGAATACGTGTTTGAGGTACAACATTGCGACTTCTTCTGCATTGATCTCTTCTTTGCAAGGGATGAAAATAGATGCTTTAGTACAATCGTGATCAGTGATTGTAAGGATAGAATCGTATCCTTCCGACACCGGTAGCTTTGTGATGAAATCAAGTGCGATTGTTTCGAACGGCATTGCTTCTGGCTTTGGGTAGATGGGTTGTAATGACGCTCTGATGGGTCGATTGTTGACTTTATGTCGTTGACAATCTGCGCATCCTTGTACGTATGCGGTAACATCTGGTCGTAGCGTCGGCCACCAGTAGTTTCGTTCTACTAACTTGATAGTCTTGTTGATACCTGGATGTCCATATACTGGGGGTTCATGATGAGCTTCTGTGATCGCTCGTCGTTCTTTACTTCCCTTGGTCACCACTCGTCTTCCTTGCTTATACCACACCCCGTTTACCTTCTTCAAATTATGAGAATCTACCCATGGACGTAGGATTGTTTCATCCTGGGCATCGCTGGATTGGCTGGTGTCATATCTTGTACCGTCAAAACGCCTTGAGGATGATTAGGCATTCCCGTTCTTTGCGTCGTCGTGTTTCGGATGAATATGTGATCTGGTAGTACCGTAATATTTTCATTATCCTCTTCACCCTGTTTGTAGTCGGGTCGTCTTGATAGTGCATCTGCGCGGCCGTTTGCAGTTCCTTTGATGTGGTGAATTTCCAGATCGTATTCTGATAATTCAAGAACTTCCCTGGCTACTCGCCTACTAATCTTTTGTGGTTCTCTCCAGTATTTTAGATTCATGTGATCGGAGAAGACCTTGATTTTGTGTGGGGATCCGGCCAATAGTGCTCTCCAGTGACGAAGCGCTTTGACTATAGCTAGTAATTCCAGGTCGTAGATATCGTAGTTGCGTTCTGCTTCGTTTAGCGTTGCAGAATAGTATCCTATGGGGTGTCTTTTGTTGTCAGATTTCTTTTGAAGTAGCACAGCTCCCACCGCGAAACCTGATGCGTCCACTTCTAATTCAAATTGGTCTTTTAAAACCGGGTGTGTCAGCACCGGTTCACTTGTTACTCGTTGTTTTAGCATTTCAAATGCCTGTTGTTGTTGTGGTCCCCAGTTCCATTCCGCTGTCTTCTTGGTGAGATTGTTTAGAGGTTTAGCGATCGACGCGAATCCTCTGATAAAAAGGCGATAAAAATTGCAGAATCCGAGAAAAGATCGTACATCCTTGACTTTGGTTGGCGTTGGCCAGTCTTTGATGCCTGAGATTTTGATAGGATCCATGCGTGTTACCCCCTTTTCAAGGATTACCCCCAGGTAATCAAGGGACGCAGCATGGAAAGTGCATTTCTCCGGCTTGAAGTAGAGGTCGTATTGTTGTGCTACTTGAAGCACATCTTTCACCGCGGCAATATGGTCGTTGAGGGTTGTTTTTGTTGCGATACCAATATCATCCATATATACTCGTATAATAGTGCCCCTTTGTTCGTGTTTTGAGATTGTGTCTTTATAGATAGCGTTCATCATTGTTTGGAACGTGGCTGGAGAATTGGTAAGCCCAAAGAACATAACCATTGGTTCGAAAAGTCCATAAGGTGTTTTGAACGCTGCTTTATGTTCGTCACCTTCCTTGATTCGAATGTTGTTGTATCCCCATCGAACATCAAGTTTTGTGTAGATGTGAGCGCCGCTCAGATCTTTGATGAGAGTTTGGATGAGTGGAAGGGGATAGTTGTTGCGAATAGTATATTGATTTAGTCGACGATAGTCCTGTACCGGGCGTAGTTTTCCGTCTTTCTTTTTGACAAAGAAAAATGGTGATGCGTACGGGGATTTTGACGGTCTAATGTATCCCTTCTTCAGGTGTTCTGTGATAAATTGTTTTACCTCGTGGTCTTCTCGCAATGATAAGTCGTAGATAGAGCAATTGATATGATCGGGAGTGTCTTTCTTTAACTCAATTGCGTGATCCCATTCTCGAGATGGAGGAAATCGATGAGACTCTTCTTCGCTGAATACCTTTTCGAATTCTTCATATTCGACTGGTATTGTTGTTTGTGATGCGGGCCCTGCCGCAATGGCCATTTCAGTAGCTGCTCCTTTTATTGAACATTGAGATTGGAGGATGGCGATGATACTGCTCTTTTTGTCGCTGGATAGAGCATTGGTAATGGGTATTGTTGATCGTCCAATTGACTTGATTATGACTGGATGGACATTTGAACGGATGTTGCCATTTTTCCAGTCGAACTCTGGTTCGAAGGCGCTGAGCCAAGGATAGCCCAATAGAATATCTTCTCTTCCTATGTCCGTGACCAAGAATCTCATTTCCCTATAATCTCCCTTAGTGAGTACTTGGAGATCGACGTAATGGGTAATCATTCCCCCCTTGTTGGTTGTATCATCAATATTAAATATTTTTCTGGGTTGTGGTAGTCGTGCCTTCCCCAGTCCTAGTTTCTTTACGAATTGATCGTTTATAAAATTTTCCGTAGCTCCCGAGTCGACGAGAGCTTTGATGTCGGCCTTGTTGTAACGTGTTTGACAGAGTACTGGAATTCGCATAGAACGGAAGCGAGTTATGTATACAGCGTTACAACGTAATGCCCTCACCCAGGCCGTTGGGTTCAGGCGTCCCCAAAATCCTTTTTTCCCATTAACTCCTGCATGGCAAGGTCCTTAAATTCGTCCGTCTCATTTGCGGCCATGCGTAACCAGTCGTCCTTTCGCTGCGTAGCTGTTCTATCATCTGCTACCATTTGGGCGATGTGAAGATCTTCGCCCGCCTCGCTTCGATCGTCCACTACTTCGGAACTTCTTGCGTTGGTTCTAGGTTGTCAAGGCTGTGTACAATTGCGACTGAGGTGTCCCTTCTTTTGACAATTGTAACAAACGACTTCCCTTAGGTCTGGCGGTTGTCGCCTCTTTAAAAACCCTTCTCTTGGTTGGAAAGGGGGTCGTGGACCCCTTCGATCTTGTTCCAATACATGTTCAGCGTTAGCCAGTCTTCCTCTAGTCCTAGTACGATCAGCAGAAGTATCCATAGCGTTTGGATTGCGATTTGGTTGGAAGGCTCTGGGCCATCGCGATGGTGTTCCTTGTGTTTTGAACTGATTGAATTTATTCTGCATGTGAATCCATTCGCCGTGACGCTGGATACTATTGTTCCGCCATTCTTCATACGTTTGAGGTTTGTCCAGAGTGTATATGGTTTCGTATAATTTGCGAGGAAGTCCTTCGGCAAATAATTCGACCACCAATGGCTCATCTACTCGATAGCCAGCGAGACGAACTAGATTTTCGAATTTGGCCACATACGTGTCAATATCCTGATTCCCCATCTTGATTCCCCATCTTGATTCCTTTTCTGAGCTCTGCTCGCGCTCTTTCCTCTCGTAACGTGTCACGGAATTGTCTTTTAAATGACAATTGGACACTATCCCATAACCATGGGTTTATGGGGTCGATATGGTTGACCTGTACTTGTAGTCGCATCCAGGCGCTGATAGATCCTACCCATTCGGTGACGTGAGGTCCTTGGATATAGGTAAGGAATAACATAGCTTTTTGGAATGGTACTGCCATCATCGGATTGTTGATGTTGATACCTTCGTATAATTCCCATTGAAGAAGGAATTCTTCCACCTTAGATCGATCTCCGGTGAATATGTTTGGGGCATTACCCCACAACTTATCACTGTGTTGCCCCGGTGCTCCACCTAGTCCTCCCATCGGTGGGACTCCTCCTCCTGGTGGGCCTCCTCCTCCTGGTGGGCCTCCTCCTCCTGGTGGGCCTCCTCCTCCTGGTGATCCTCCGCTTGGTGGTCTTCCACCCGGTGGTCCTCTGCCAGGTAGCATTTGTGGCCTCCAGTTCTGTGGGATTCGGATAGGAACTCCTCTTCCTGGAAAAGGATCTTGATCTGGGGGATCTGGTCGATCTGATCCTGCGATGCGTAAGTCTGCTAATTCATCAAGTGTGAACGTTCTTCCTGCAATTTGCTGTGTGGTTTGGGTAGTCATGATTGGACTAATATGTAGCTGTTCGGTAACCCTTGCCAGTTGATCGATGATAGGTACTGGTTCTTGAATTGTAATGGGTTCTGGTTCTTCCTGTTGAACCGATTCTGCTTCGGATGGTATAGTGGTAGGGGACGGAGGTAGTATTGCTCCTAGTGATTGTGCTTCTGGTCGAGTGAGTTCGTTTATGAGGATATCTAATCCGTAGGAGGTGGGAGCAATTCGACGTCCTTCCCACTCTCGAGCCCTTTCAAACCACTGTAATTCTACCCAGCAAAGGTGATCGTTATCAAACTCAACTGGGTGAAGGAATGCGTCTTGTCCGTCTCTGGCGTAATATCCTTCGATATCGTCAACTGTTGTCCACGCTGCACTTTTGGTAAAACGTTGTGGAACAGTTCTCGTTCCCCTTTGTGCGAACCAAAGAATTGGTTCTCCGAATGTCGTCCAACGACTTGCAGTTGTATCTTGCGACGCCACGATGAATAGCTTGGTCTTAATGTAGCGTTATCACCAAACGCTGGCCTGACTTAGGCTACTTTGTGAAGACGTGACAAGATAAAGATACGTAACGGTTTGTTGATACACCAAATCCACGATATTGGGTATTTCAGAGAAGTCACAAGGGACAATGTCCACAAGGATGAATAGCGAGTAGCGATCACTTAGTACCCAAGGTACTAGTTATGCGAGAAAAGGTGATGATTCGAAAAGACCAAGCTAAAGAGCCTTGGTCTTGATACCACAGCTTATATACAGCTACTCGCTGGCTTTAAAGCGCAGCTGGAATCCAAACCCTAGTACAGCTATACTAGTAATGAGTAAGTGTCCTGTTCTAATAATACTTGAAACACCGGCAGTACCAAACACCGGCGACGCGTAAGTGTCCATGACTAATATATGCTTACTGTCGTAGTCATAACCAACTAGTAAGCAGTCCGAAACTCCATAACTCTCGTCATCCCTTTGAGTCAGTAACAAAACGATGTCATCGTGACACTGGCACCTTCATCTATCGACTGTGGACTTCACTGTATATCTTCAGGGCATTCCAGACGACAGGTGTTGGTGGCTCACTGGCCTTCCACCACCCCAGGGTGATCCAGAAAGTGCATCATCCATTCTCTATATGATTACACATATCTCAAGGTTTTACACAAATGTCTTGTAGCTATCGAAGACCCTGCAGCACCAATGTCTGCTGCATAGCCCACACCACCTTTTGCACTCGGCCCGCCAGCACCACGTGCAATACCTGGCTGAGGTGCCAAGTCACATATGGGGAGAGATTGGGGCTTATGGACTTTCATTCATGTATTTAGTAATGATGGGCGGGTCACCTGACGTGATATACATAATGTACACATGCAGAGATGGCAACCTAATTGGCACTGGCTTGAGTGAGTGAGATGGGAAACACATACAGTGACAGGGGATGGGATATTGTAAAAGAAGGCTTGGCTTGGCTTTGCTGTGAATGATCAGATGGCTCGGGCAGAGTACTGGACACGTTGTTGCCTCTTTGTGAGCAACCTCGAACTAATGGAGCTGAGGGTATTGATACTAGAGACTTGGATAGCAACACAGTCACACTTGGCAAGCATTAATGAGAGCATGCAATTGTTTTCAGTGTCTTTCCACATGACATCGCTGTACCATACTGGCGGACCGCACGCCGAAGTGTGCAGCCAATTACCATGGGGCATGCCCTTATTGTGTGGTCAAAATTAAGCACAGCATGCTGATATCCTCATTGCCTATCCATCATACTTGATGCCTCCCAAAGCTGCTTCTGAACTAACTCAGGTGGAGGCTCAGTTCCTGGCTATTGCAGCCAGGCTGTTTACTGCTGCAATGACATTCTCAGCCCATCCGCCAGATGATGGGCAACAGGCCTATCTGGGGAGGAAGGTCAGGGATGAGATAGTGCGTCCATTATATTTCTGTTTACATGGACATCGCTGATCTGCAATGACCTCTAGATCCTAGTTGGAAATCAATTCAAGAAGTTCATGGGCGATCCCAGCAAGCACACCAAGAAGCCACGCATGCACCCCATCATTCAAATCATGTCAGGGGAGTGGAAGGTGGCCAAATCAGAGCAATGCATGCTGGACTGGGGCATCTTCACACTGGATCACATATCTGGGTATTTTCATACACAGCAGGAGGCCCACTCTGACTGGCACCCTGATCTATTGACGCTTGATCTCAGCCGTTATCTCCAGGGCCTTCAGAATCACAGGCAATGGTGGGTAACAGGTCTCCCACTGCCCCAAGGTGACTTGGATGGTGTGCTATGTATCCCACACTTATTTCTACATATCTCATGCATAGTACATCGTTCTGCAGTAGCTATGGAAGTCATGGCAGCCCCTACAGAGCCTTCAGCTCCCATCTCAGCTGCATCACTGTAACGTCCCAGGTCATGGTATGTATCTGACCTAACCCATAAGTCAGGGGACGTTGGGGAGAAGCCTGGAACGTAGCAAGTCGAGCTTGGTAAGGGGGATGACGAGTCGCTCCCTAATACTTACTAAGGCGGTGTGGACGATTACTGATATGCTTACTGTACGATTACTGAGCAGACGTGGACGATTACACAGCAGAGGAGTAGTCTTAGTAGTTGTCACGATTTGACATGTTACGGACTGCTCATCATCATCATTACGAGGTCTCGGAGTTCGGGACGCTTACTATACGGTTATGACTACGATAGTAAGCCTCAATTAGTCATGGACACTGACGCATCGCCGGTACTTGGGTATGCCGGTGTTTCAGGTATTATTAGAACGTATCATGACTCATTACGAGTACAGCGGTATTAGGATTCGGATTCAAAGCTGCGCTTTAAAGCCAGTGGGTAACTGTATATAAACTATAGCATCAAGACCAAGGCTCTTCAGCTTGGTCTTCTTGAATCATCACCATCGTCTTCTCTTTCTTCCTATTCGCTCTATTCCAATCAGTCGATTGAAGCTTATCCCTCGGGTACCCTAGTGTCTACCAAGCGACCTAGTGGCTGTGCAACTTAGCTAAGTTGCCCGTGTTAGTCAAGATTCATCCATACGCTCGAGTATCACGTCACAGATCGGTTCAAGTCGAACCAGCGTTTAGTGATAACGCTACATTAAGACCAAGCTTCAACGTGGCGTCATCAGAAACTACAAGAGAGCGCTGTCTCAACTGTGACGACCTTTGGTTCCAACACAGAGGAGCAGACAACGTACCACAAAGATTTCGCAAGAATACAGAATACCGGTATAGTAGCACTACAGGCACTACCGGATATCACGCAAAGAGCCAAGTAGATAATCGATCCGTCGCAGTTGAGTTTCTCTACGATCGATACGTTTGGGTGGAAATTCGTTGGTTTCAGCCATCACAAGAACAAGACGGAGAGTGGGAAGGTTTCCGAGTAGCCTTAGAAGATTTAGGCTGCGACATCTACATCAACGAGCTCACACAAGAGGAACTACAAGAATTGGAAAGTACCATCGCTGTCAAACCAGCATCCACCACACCACCCCCATCACCAAGTACTAAGAGTAACGCATCTCTTGGAGCAAGGTCGTCATCTCCATCACAACAAGGAATCAAGTTAGCAATCGCTACAGAAACATTACGCTTAGGAGCAATGGCAACCCTCACCTCTCATGTTCAAACTCAAGCAACTACGGGGAGTTTATCCGCTCAACCCACCTATTCGCTCACTGCTTCCCCAATAGCACCGACAATAACGGCGTTTCGAGCTCTCGCCGATCCTCAGAATCAAGCACCTCCACCAAACCCCCCAACAGGAGGAGGGGGAGGTAATGGCGGAGGAGGAGGGGAGGTAATGGCGGAGGAGGAGGCGGAGGTAATGGCGGAGGGGGAGGTGGAGCAGGACCACCTTTCGGAAATCCGCCAGCGCAAATACCAGCAGCGCAAGCACCCTTACCAGCGGCACACGACAAATTTTGTGGCAATCCACCTGCGGTCTTCGCAGGAGATCGAGAGAAGGCAGAAGAATTCCTTATGCAATGGAGTTTATACGAAGGAATCAACTCAACTCATTCCATTATGCGCAGCCCCTATCAAAAAGCTATGTTATTTCTCACCTACATCCAAGGTACTGCCGTAACCGAATGGGTAGGGTCAATGGTGGCTTGGCTACGAGTCCAAGTCGACGTCAATGGACGAGATCCTCTTGACAATTGGCTGTGGTACAATACCCACTCATCATTCATGAGACAATATGCAGACACTCTCAAAGAAGAAAAAGCGCAAACGGAATTACGAAGGGGCATTCGGATGGAAAGAGGGGATATCGATGCGTACGTGGCAAAATTCGAACAATTGGTCAGATATGCTGGCTACAACATAGATCAACCAATGGTTCTTGATCTATTCGCAAATGGATTGCCAAACAAATTGCAAGAAACCATTTATCTTCACGACAATCCCACAGATTACGAAGATTGGAAAAGAGCAGCCATCAAACGCCAAGGTCAATATCTTCATCTGAAGAACAAAATTGATCAATACAAGATACAACCTCGACCATCACCACCAACTCAAACCAATTGGAGACAGTTTAGACGTCACCCAGATGCAATGGATACGTCTGCCGATCGAGCTAGAGCCCGAGGACGGCTAGCACATGCAGAAGACGTATTGGCACAACCAAGACCATATCTTAACAATTCGCAACCACCCTTCAAACCTCGCGAAGGATTCTTACGAAGGAGACAACCTCCCGATCTCAGGGAAGTAATTTGCTATAATTGTCAAAAGAAAGGACACCTCAGTCGCAATTGCTCCCAGCCACGTCAACCACGAAACCCACCTAGGCCCTTCAGCAATTCGAGGGGTGTAGAAGTAGTGGATGATCGCTCTGAAATAGGAGAAGATCTCCAAATCGCTCAAATGGTGGCAGACAGTCGCACTACCGAAGAAAGGAAGAATGATTGGCTCCGAACTGCAGCCAATGAAACGGAAGAATTCAAAGCCATGGCGATGCAGGAATTGATGGGAAATAAGGATTTTGGGGACGCCTAAACCCGACGGCCTGGGTGAGGGCACTACGTTGTAATGCTGTATACATAACTCGCTTCCGTTCTATGCGAATTCCAGTATCGATCCGAACCAGCAGCAACAAGGCCGACATAAAAACATTAGTAGACTCCAGAGCAACGGACAATTTCATAAATCCATGATTTGTGAAACGAATGGGGTTGGGCGCGGTTTCATTACCAAACCCAAAACAATTATTCAATATCGACGACACGCTAAACAAAAAGGGATCAGTTACCCATTTTGTCGATTTGCAAATATTAACAAAAGGAACTATCAGGAAAATGAGATTCCTTCTAGCAGATATCGGAAAAGAAGATCTCCTCCTTGGATATCCATGGCTCAGTACTTTCGAACCAAAATTCAGTTGGAAACATGGCACAATTGATGAAAATGTGTTACCAATCGTAATCAAATCGTGCCATCCCAAGGTCAACGTCAACGTAGTAGCTCGTCTACTGTCGGATGCCGCAAAAGACAATATTATCGCGAAATTAGGGGAGCATAGCTCTATCAAAGGAGCTGCCACTGATCTCGCCATAGCTGCAGGACCAAAGGAAGAGATCCACATACCAGCCGAATATGATGACTTTGAAAAGGTTTTTAGCGAAGAAGAATCCCATCGGTTTCCCCCTGCACGGGAATGGGATCATGCTATTGAACTCAAAAGCAATGCCCCAGATCATATCAACTGTTCTATATACGAACTCTCACAATTGGAGGACAAACCACTACGTGATTTCATTGTGGAACAACTCAACAAAGGGTATATCCGACCCTCTAAATCACAGTACGCATCTCCATTCTTCTTCGTCAAAAAGAAGGACGGAAAACTATGCCCAGTACAGGATTATCGGCGAATTAACGAATTCACAATCCGCAACAATTACCCATTGCCGTTGATTCAAACCCTCATCAAAGACCTTAGCGGTGCACACATATACACTAAACTCGACGTACGGTGGGGATACAACAATATTCGCATCAAAGAGGGTGACGAACACAAAGCGGCGTTTAAAACGCCATACGGACTTTTCGAACCCACGGTGATGTTCTTTGGGTTAACAAATTCTCCCACCACATTCCAAACCATGATGAATCATATATATCGGGATACAATAGCAAAACATGATGCGAAAGGAACAACTATTCGGGTTTACATGGACGATATCGGTATCGCCACCCGAACAGATATTACTGATCATATCAATGCAGTTCGGGATGTGCTTGCGGTAGCCGCAAAGTACGACTTATTCTTTAAACCAGAGAAATGCACTTTCCACTCGTCGTCTCTTGATTACCTGGGGGTAATCCTTGAAAAAGGGGTAACACGTATGGACCCTGTAAAGATCGCAGGCATCAAAAATTGGCCAACGCCAACTAAAGTAAAGGACGTACGATCTTTTTTGGGTTTTTGCAATTTTTACCGTCTATTCATAAAGGGATTCGCGTCAATTGCCAAACCACTAAACAATCTAACAAAGAAAACAACGGAATGGCAATGGGGCGCAACGGAACAACAAGCATTTGAAGTATTGAAGAAACGGGTTACAAGCGAACCTGTATTGGCACATCCAGTATTGAAAGATCAATTCGAATTGGAAGTAGATGCTTCAGGTTTCGCGGTGGGAGCGGTGTTACTCCAAAAGAAAACTGATGGCAAAAGACACCCTATAGGCTATTACTCCGCAACCCTCAATACAGCGGAACGAAATTACGACATCTACGACCTTGAACTATTGGCAATAGTCAAAGCACTACGACACTGGAGGCCTCTACTAGCGGGATCACCCCATAAAATCAAAGTATTCTCAGATCACATGAACTTGCGGTATTGGAGAGAACCGCAAAAGATCAGTCGACGAGTCGCGAGGGAAGTACTTGAATTGTCGGAATATGATCTCGAGATTCATCACATAAAGGGGACTGCAAACGGACGAGCAGACGCATTGTCAAGACGACCCGACTACGATCACGGAGAACAAGACAATGAAAATGTCACGGTATTACCTGATAAAGTATTCATACGAACCAGTAACACACACCGTACTGGGATGCCTAATCAGTCGTTCGCAACAATCACGGTAGAAGAAATGGAGTCAACCAATCACAAAGACGGACAAAATGAAGACATTATCAAACCCTGGGTAGATCCACACAAACTGAAAAGGATCAACGGAGTATGGTATAAAGAAGGCAGAAGAGTAGTTACCAAGGGAAGTGAAGAGCGAAAATCAATTATTGCCGCTCACCACGATACCCCAGTACATGGTCATCCAGGGATCAGCAAAACTGGTAAAATAGTAGAACGGTACTATTGGTGGCCAACGATACGACAAGACGTATTGGCATACGTCAGAGGCTGTGCGGAATGCCAACGACACAAAATCAATAATCGCCCTATACGGGCTCCACTACAACCCATATACCCTAAACCGGAAGCTATGCCTTTCGAGACTATCGCTCTCGATTTCATCACTAAACTACCCGTCGCACAGGGTTACGATTCGATCCTTACAGTTACGGATCATGACTGTACCAAAGCATCTGTGTTCATTCCTTGCAACGAAGAAATCAACGCAGAAGAAACAGCAGCGCTGTACATCAAACACGTGTTCATGCGGTATGGACTACCAAACAAAATCATTAGCGACAGAGATCCCAGATTTGCGTCCAAATTCACAAGAGAACTATGCAAACAACTTGGGATAACACAGAATATCTCTACCGCATACCACCCTCGTACAGATGGACAGTCAGAACGAACTAACCAATGGCTCGAACAATATCTCCGTTTCTGGGTAAATGAACGACAAGACAATTGGAATCTTTATCTTCCAATAGCAGAGTTCACGCATAACAATTGGCCTAACGAAGCCACAGGGCAGTCCCCATTCTTCCTATTGATGGGGCATAATCCTCGTGCTGATTGGAATTCAACGCCCAGTCCCATGCCGCAAGTGGCATTGCGCCTTGATCAGTTCAAACAGGCACGGGAACATGCTCAAAAACAAATTATCAAAGCCCAAAAGTCATGGGTATCACATAAAGATACACCCAAGTTCCAAATAGGGGATCGTGTATGGCTAGAAGGGCGTCACCTGAGGACACATCAGCCAAGCGCCAAGCTTGCGCCCAAACGACATGGACCTTTCCAGATCATTCAGGTGATGTCCCCTATCAACTATCGATTGGAATTACCCACCAAGTGGAGCATTCATGACGTGTTTCATATCGATCTTCTCACCCCCTATCGAGAGACTTCCTTTCATGGACCAAATTTCCCAAGACCTCCCCCTGAATTAATCGATGGCGAAGAGGAATACGAAATTGAGAAAATTCTAGACCAACGGCAATTCGGCAGGGCAAGGCGCAAACAATTCCTTATCAAATGGAAGGGGTACCCAGACTCGGAGTCACAGTGGGTCAACGCCACTGACGTACATGCCCCTGATGCCTTAGCTGAGTTTAAACGGACTCTGAATTCTACTCCCTCACGTATAAAGACAGGCCATTCTCTAGACGAAGCACATCAGTTCTTCCTCAATCGAACGATGACCACTTCTCCCACTGCTACATCCCAAACATCTTATCATCTTCCCACTGTTACTCCACCTACTTATGCCGAAGTCGCCGCCGCCTTTCGGTGCATCGAACCCGAGGACTTCGTCCCCGAAACCCCTGATGTATGCGGACACGACGCTGGAGGATTGGAGGAAGACCAATCGGAGGTGGAGGAGGGAGTTCCTACTCGCGTCGAGAACCTCGTTATTCCACAAACGCTTGTCCAGATTCCAAGCGGCTCCAACCCCAATAACCTGGACAGAGTTTGTGGAAGTTGTAAGCAAACCGCCTTGTCATGTCCAGGCCATCCTGACGCCGACGACTCCCACATCCACTACGATTGCGGACAACTCATTTACAATTGCACATGTAACAACGACCCCGTCAAAATCCCTCCGCCGCCAATGCCTCGATATATCAATGTCGACCCCCCTACCAACGTCATCATGGACCCCGCGACGTCCTGGGGCATTCACATCCGTGCCACCCTCCGAGCTCGGGAGTCCGAGTCAGACAAAGAAAATCAAGATCCCCGCCAAGTATCGGGATCCCAAGATGAAGGGATACCACTTGTGCCGAGGAGGGGTAGGCGAGGAAGAAGAGCTGGTGTGGGAGCAGCAAAAGAAAGCCCTTGCTTCCCTGACTATCGAGGAGGCGGAGTCCCAGCTGACCAACAGCATGCTCGGGACAAGGCTGACGCCCCCGATGGTTTCGAACTAAACATCCCTCCCAGATTTATCAACTTCCGCATGACTGAGAATGGTCATATCACCGTCGCCAAGTACATTCACGTGATGCCTGGCAATAACCCGATTGTATACGGGTGCATGACGAAAGGGGGGGAGATTCAACAAGGTGAAGTCCACGCCGCTCCTGATCTCGATGACGTGGATAACGACCGCCATTACACGCATGACCAAATGCGGTATTTGCGACAGGATTTTGGTGATCGCCATGGGGTCGACTTGGCCATGGGGCAGATCCCTGATCGGTCGCTATGGGCGGAGGTCCTTCGCTACCGGGCTGTTACTAGCCGGTACTCCGAAATCGCGGAACGCATCACTGCTCTGGAAAATGAGCAGTATGTGGTCGGTAACGAAGTCAGGAAGTGTACGCGTCGGCTAGAGGCGGCTAATGGATTACAGAGGATTATGGACCAAGAGGTTTCGATCAGTCGAGGTGCGACCATTATTCCCTGGGTGTTTGAACGAGGGCGTTCTGCCTGAAAAAGGGGTAATGTCACGATTTGACATGTTACGGACTGCTCATCATCATCATTACGAGGTCTCGGAGTTCGGGACGCTTACTATACGGTTATGACTACGATAGTAAGCCTCAATTAGTCATGGACACTGACGCGTCGCCGGTACTTGGGTATGCCGGTGTTTCAGGTATTATTAGAACGTATCATGACTCATTACGAGTACAGCGGTATTAGGATTCGGATTCAAAGCTGCGCTTTAAAGCCAGCGGGTAACTGTATATAAACTATAGCATCAAGACCAAGGCTCTTCAGCTTGGTCTTCTTGAATCATCACCATCGTCTTCTCTTTCTTCCTATTCGCTCTATTCCAATCAGTCGATTGAAGCTTATCCCTCGGGGTACCCTAGTGTCTACCAAGCGACCTAGTGGCTGTGCAACTTAGCTAAGTTGCCCGTGTTAGTCAAGATTCATCCATACGCTCGAGTATCACGTCACAGATCGGTTCAAGTCGAACCAGCGTTTAGTGATAACGCTACAGTAGTAGTGGCGGTCTCGCTGACGAAGGCGGACTGCAACCGAGTACTATATAAGGAAGCTATCGACTGTTGTGGTCGATAGCTTGGATTTCTTGTAACACTCTCACCTTGTTATCCAAGTCGTGGTTCTCTCTCTCTCTCTCTTGTCTTTCGAGGCCGCGTACCAAGTAATCAATGAACAGACTCCGCCTTCGTGCGTTGAGACAATACTCTGCCTTCGTGCTAGAGTCAAGAAAGCTGCTGAGTCACCATGTTCACTCATCGTTGCCTAAGTCAGGCTCACGTGCAGCTCGCACGTAACATTAAATCCAAGCTCTTCCAAATCACCGAAGGCCGTGGCGACTCTCAATACCAAGGATGGCTGGGACTTTATACCCTATCGCATCGACACAAGAGAACGAGACACACCCACTCGTTACCTTATAGGACGAGTAAGGTGGCGACACGTACCGGACACCAGGAGATCCAACGAATACAACACAGGATACTATGCAGAAGCAGCTACCGCACAAAGATACCATCCCGTAGTATTCAACAAGGAACGCTGTTGCTGGGTCGAACTCAGGTGGAGCAACACCAACAACTATTTCGAAGCAACACAGCCAGCAGCCGACGACTTATATATCAACGTACCATTGGTCGACGCGCGACCAATTGATCAACAAGGACCTATAGACAGTCAAGAAGAAATAAACCTCGAATCAGAACCACCAAGAACTGAATTCCAACTACGGTCAGAAACACCGGCTGCATCAAGCCATACTAGCGAGCGATCGCCAACCCCACGAAGTGAAGTGGCAGAACCCGAAGAAATCACAGTGCACTCGCCGGAAGTAGACGCACTAGCCGCACGAACAGCTGAGTTGCATATCCCCGAACCAATCAGGGGAATACCATACAGCTACATGATGACCCAAACAGAAGTATCGCCACCCCAACTTGTCATCAATGAGCAGACAGGTCACGTCCAGCAAATACAACCAGAAGATATGGAAGCCGTCAACCGAGCAATGGGACCAGACGTCCCCGACGCACCAAGCATCCCTGAAGGAACTGACATGTTTTACGAGTTCCGACTCAACCGAAACAGAATACCATCACCCGACAATAGACCATTTCCACCCAGAAGAGAACCACCAAGAGGAGGACCACCCAATGGCGGATGGCCACAAGGAGGAGGAGGAGGAGGACCACCTCCAGCAGGACCTCCAGCAGGACCCCCGGCAGGACCCGCGATAGCTAACCAACAAGGAAGCGACAAGTTCATCGGCAATCCACCGCCAACGTATACAGGGAACAGATCCCAAGCCGAATCATTCATCCTCCAATGGGAGGTATATGCGGGAGTTAACACCAACCACTCCGCTATGAGAAACAAGTACCAAAAAGCTATGTTGTTTCTCACATACATACAAGGAAATGCGGTTAACCAATGGGTAATGTCCGCAAGCCGATGGCTCGTCAATGAAGTAGCCACGGGAACAGACCAATTCAACAACAGGCTATGGGAAAACCTACTCAACGCCTTCCAAAGACAATTCGGCGACGTTCTTAGCAAAGAACGGGCCCAAGCCCAGCTCGATGCTGGAATACATATGAAGGACGGAAGGATCGATGACTACATCGCACAATTTGAACAACTGGTTCGACACGCCGGGTACAACATCAATGCCGAACAAACTATCAAGTACTTCACAAAAGGACTACCGCGAGCGTTGTATGAAACCATGTACCAACACGACGACCCCTGAAACTACGAAGAGTGGAGAGATTCTGCCCTGAAAAGGCAACAGAAGTGGATCCACATGCAAACGGTTAGGGGTAACCTAGACGCCTTCAAACCGGGACGGGCCTCAGGGGGAGCACTAGCTAAGTTGCTTGCACCACTCCAGAATGACGACTGAATGGACACATCCGCAGACCGCGTACGAGGACGGCTAGCAGGAGCCGAAGAAATCATAACAAATCACTACAGGAATACCAAACCCCCGCAACCACCATTCCCACCACGAGGGGGATTTATCCAGAGACAATTCAAACGAGACCACAGCCAAACGCAGTGTTACAACTGCCAGAAGATGGGTCACATCAGTCGCGACTGCAGACAGCCCAGAAGGCATCGCGACGCACAAACACGCACCACTGAAACCGCGCCAACTAAAGAAGAAAAGGCCGCGGAATGGTTACGAGGAGTAGCAGGAGATGACAAAGAAGTAAAGGACCTGGTCCTACAACAATTGATGGGGCAGGATTTTGGAAGTGCCTAAACCCGGCGGCCTGGGTAAGGGCAATACATTGTAACTCCGTGTATATTATGCGCTACCACTCCATGAGAGTACCAGTGTCTATTCGCGCAAGTTACAACATGGCCGACATCAAAGCATTAGTGGACTCAGGAGCCACTGACAACTTCATACATCCAAACTTCGTCAAAAGGATGGGGTTGGGACAACGGGCATTAGATAAGCCAAAAAATATCTACAACATCGACGATACCACTAATAAAGCGGGGCAGATCACACACTACCTCACGCTTAATGTGGAAACGGGAAAAACACAAAGGGAGATGAGATTCCTCATCACCGATATCGGGAAAGAAGACATCCTGCTAGGATACCCATGGCTCGCCACCTACAAGCCAAGGTTCAGCTGGCGTCATGCCACTATAGATGAGAAACAACTTCCTATAGTATTGCGGTCGGTTAACCCAAACAACAGGAAAGCAGTATTGGCAAGGCTGCTAACGGAAGAAAAGGATGACGCAAGGGTGTCACGAACGTTTACAATGGAAACAAAAGAACAAATTGTGACAACCTTGAAAGAACAGGTATATGGAAGAAGATCAGCGGTAGAACTCGCAGTGGATGCCAAACAGTACACCACGGAGGTCAAAATACCAACAGAATACCAAAGCTTCGTGAAGGTATTCAGCGAACAAGAATCAAAGAGGTTTCCGCCCAAAAGAAATTGCGATCACGCAATAGACTTCAAAAAGGGTGCACCGGAAGTAATTGACTGCAAAATATACCCCATGACCAGGGTAGAAGACGCAGCATTGGATGACTTTATTGACGAACAAATTGAAAAAGGATACATATGCCCGTCAAAATCCCCATATGCATCATCATTCTTCTTCATTAAAAAGAAGGACGGAAAACTACGACCCGTACAGGACTACCGATGTATAAACGAATGGACAATACGAAACCAATACCCACTCCCTCTCATCAATGACCTCATCCGAGATCTCGGAGGAGCTCAAATATTCAGTAAATTAGATGTCCGACAAGGGTACAACAATATACAAATCAAGGAAGGAGACGAACACAAAGCCGCATTTAAAACACGCCGCGGACTTTTCGAACCAACCGTCATGTACTTTGGGCTGTGTAACTCACCAGCAACATTCCAAAGCTTCATGAACGAAATATACCAACCAACGATAGCAAAACACGAACCCAACGGAACAACCATTCAGGTCTACATGGACGACATCGCAATAGCCACGAAACGCCAACAAAACACACTTGAACAACATCAGAAGGCAGTACACGATGTCCTAGAAGTCGCTCAGAAACACGACCTCTTCTTCAAACCAGAAAAATGCGTATTCAACGCCTCCAGTATTGATTACCTGGGGGTAATCCTTGAAGAGGGGGTAACACGTATGGACCCCATCAAAATTTCGGGTGTTCGCGACTGGGTATCTCCCACATCAGTTAAGGACGTACGATCTTTCCTCGGCTTTTGCAACTTTTACTGGCAGTTTATTAGAGGCTTTGCAAACATTGCCAAACCACTGAATGAACTAACGCGCAAAGACGAGCCATGGCAATGGACTACAAGACACCAAGCAGCATTCGACACACTCAAACAACGGGTCACGACAGAACCCATACTAGCACACGCGGATCAAACACAACAGTTCAATCTAGAAGTAGATGCATCAGGATTTGCAGTAGGAGCAGTACTCCTACAGAAGAAAGCAGATGGGAAACGACACCCTGTGGGCTATTACTCGGCAACACTTAACGCTGCCGAACGCAACTACGACATCTACAACCTAGAGTTGTTGGCCATCGTAAAAGAGTTAAGAAACTGGTGACATCTACTAGCTGGATCCCCACACAAAGTATGCATATTCTCGGACCATCTCAACCTTCGTTACTGGCGAGATCCCCAGAAAATCAGCCGACGAATCGCTAGAGAGGTACTGGAATTAGCAGAATACAACTTCAAGATACACCACGTCAAGGGAACCGCAAATGGAAGAGCCGATGCACTCTCATGACGCACCGACTATGATCAAGGAGAAAAGGACAATGAGAACATCACGGTCCTACCAAACGAATTATTTGTACGAACAACTACCACCCAACCACAGCAGGACGAGCAAAGGATACGCAAGTGGTCGATCCCCATAAATTAACCAAAGCAGATGGACTTTGGTGGTACCAAGGACGAAGACTAGTCGTCAGGGAACATCAGGGGAAATTAGAGAAGTAATCTCTACACATCACGACCCCCCTATTCACGGACACCCAGGAATAAACCGAACAACCCAGATAGTGGAACGCCACTACTGGTGGCCCACGATGAAACAAGATATTGCTGAATACGTACGAGGATGCGCTGAGTGCCAGCGATACAAGGTCAACACACAAAGGACAAAGGCGCCGCTACAACCAATATTCCCAAAACTCGAAGCAACACCATTCGAGGTAGTAGCGCTAGACTTCATCACCAAACTCCCGACATCAAGGGAGTACGATTCCATACTCACAGTCACTGACCACGATTGCTCAAAAGCATCGATATTCATACCCTGCAAGGAAGAAATATCAGGCGAAGAAACTGCAGCCCTATACGCCAAACATGTCGTCGCACGATTCGGCCTGCCGACGAAACTAATCAGCGATCGAGACCCCCGATTTGCGTCCAAATTTACAAGAGAACTATGTCGACTCCTAGGAATACAACAGAACATTTCGACTGCCTACCACCCACGGACGGACGGACAATCGGAACGAACAAACAAATGGCTGGAGCAATACCTCAGGTTCTGGGCCGACGAAAGGCAAAACAATTGGGCCGATCACCTCGCACTAGCTGAGTTCGCGCACAACAATTGGGTCAACGAATCCACACGCGAAACCCCATTTAGGTTGCTGATGGGATATCACCCACACACTAACTGGACGGATAAAACATCACCCATACCACAGGTCATGGCCAGACTAGAACAGTTAAAAGAGATAAGACATCAGGCACAAGAACAAATATGCCGAGCGCAGCAGTCATAGGTCAAGCATCGTGACACCCCCAAATATCAGATAGGAGATAGGGTATGGTTAGAGGGACGTCATCTACGAACCAACCAGCCAACCACAAAGCTTGCGCCCAGTGTCACGTGCGGATCACGTGTCATGGCCAGTGGTGTCAACAAGCTGATGAAAGTACGGTTCGCATTGCCTGTGAAGGCTGAAGACCCCCCTGAAGTGCGGTTCACTGAAGAAGAAGACGAAGATGCGCTGCAAATGGATGCAGATGAGACATATGAGGTCGCGCGAATGTTGAGTACTGAAGATCATTTCATTGTGGACAACAACACTGGCGATATTGTTCGTTTAGGACTGTGTAAGTCTGAGTCACGTGATTAGTCATGTGATCAGCAACCCCCAGACCACGGGATCTGGTCTAAAGGATAAGTCACGGGGGAACAGCGGTTACCTCAGGTCGAGATATAATTCCTGAGAGGGTATAGTTGGATGCGGGATTCCCAACATGGTTAGGCTCTGTCCTGTTTAGGTTCTTTCTGATTGGAACATTCTGATGTTGCCTTATGGCTGTACTTATCATGCGCTGATGTTGCGCCGAACGATTATTGGACGATAGTGAGTCATATACTTGTTATCACTGACTCATGGTGGGGCCTTATGCCTCATGTACTGTATGGGCTTATCCCTGTTCATTGATTGGTCGATATGCTTGGGTCGTTATCCCTGATAGCTGATTGGACGATACGATATGGTACGATACCTGTTATTACTTGGGACTCAGTTTAGGAGTCAGCCCTGTAGTGTATATAAGGTGCTCTGTCTTAATAGACGAGACCTTATCTTCGTTGTCTTGAGTCTACCTTGAGTTTTACCTTGAGATCTACCTCAGTCAATAGAAGTGTTGGCTATTAGTGCCTGTTCCTCTCATCTTGTTGATCCTTGTGTGGTCTGTCCTCTCATCTCTTGAAGATCCCTGTTGCATCCTTCCAGTATAAGGCGAAGCCATTGTCCTTTGGTTCGTCTTTCGTGTTCGACCATTGTTATTCAACTGCCGTCGGTCTGTTATTTGATTCAAGGCCATCAAGAGTTCCAAGTCGGAACAACGTTTGGTAGAAACGTTACACCCAGGAGGCATTGACCGTTTAGGATTGTCCAGGTGATGTCTCCTGTCAACTACTGACTCGAACTTCCCACACAGTGGAGCATCCACGACGTTTTCCACACAGACCTTCTCACACCTTACAAAGAAACGCTGATTCACGGCGCAAACTATCAGCGCCCACCACCAGAATTGGTAGAAGACGTGGAAGAATATGAAGTCGAAAAAGTACTAGACTCAAGAAGACATGGACGAGGGCGCAAACTCCAATACCTTATCAAGTGGAAGGGTTACTCAGACTCGGACAATCAGTGGGTCCCGTGGGATGACATCCACGTGGAGGAAGAGATAAGGAAGTTCAAACAGTCCAATCCAAACGCCGAAACTCACATAAAAGCAGCGGCAGTTGGACGACCAAGGACATCAACCCATACTCCAATGGCACATGTCCCACTCACAATCATTGACTTTGACTTCCCTCCCATCGACACCCTCACCACCTACGACACCTCCAACAATGTGGACGACCCTTTCTGCTCAGCCATCAAGCAGGTCAGAGTCGTCGCAGAACAAGACCGAGTCGAGCGCGAACAACAAGAGCGAGATCTGGCCGAGGCTCGCAGGCGATTCCCCACACCCGCTAGCGGAAGAGTGGAGGAAGATGAGGGAGGACTACGGGCTGTTGAAGGAGGTAATGACCTCATGGTGACTGGATCAAGTGACGAAGATGACAGCGGCAGAGAGGCGAGCGAGAATACAGAGGCTGACCAGGCAAGTGTCCTCCAGCCCTCCACCGCCTTCACGTCCACCACCGCTGTCGACCAACATGACAGCGATGAGTCATCTGATGGCTCCTATCACGACGCCCACATCATCTGCACTCGATGCGATAACCCACAAAGCTATTGCCACTGCGCCCCCATGCGCATCCCCCCTCGAATCAACAACGACGAAGAAGACGACATTGCCGAAGAAGCCGTGGATGACGAAGAACGAGCACCGCCTGTTGCTGTCGTCTATGGACCGACTGCGGAGGAAGGGTACGCCATGCGAGGGCTACCATCCTACACTGAAGCACGGGATCCCTCACCCATCAATACGCGCCGAGGCGCCCTATCCGTACCCTATCGCCTACCCCCAGCGGATTCGTCCTCAACAATGGGATGAACTGGGTCCCCATGGTAGTCGAACATGAGGGACGTCACATCCCCGCCCGATATGTGTGGGTAAGGATGTGCGACAACCCGGAGGTCTTCGGGACGATGGGGCGGTATTCGCTGATATACCGCGGAGACATACACGCCGAACCGTGCCGAGACATGGGGCCCGCAGCTGAGTACACCCATGAAGAACTACAGTACCTTCGCACTGACTTCCGGGGACGACGCCAGGTCGACGAAGCCCTTGCTAGGCTGGGGGATATCTCCCTTGCCGCCGAAGTAAGGCGCTACCGCGCGTCCCAGGAAGTCATCAAGGAGTTGGAGGCAGCGATAAAGAAGCTCGAAGACGACATCTTTGTGCACGTCAATCACTCACGCCATTCGGCAAAGCAGCTGGGTAGGGCTCACGCTCTTCTGAGGATACGGGACGAACACGAGACAGACGTAGGGCTAACCACAGTGCCCAACTGGGTAGTGGAGCGAGGGCACTCACCCTTGTGAAGGGGGTGATGTAACGTCCCAGGTCATGGTATGTATCTGACCTAACCCATAAGTCAGGGGACGTTGGGGAGAAGCCTGGAACGTAGCAAGTCGAGCTTGGTAAGGGGGATGACGAGTCGCTCCCTAATACTTACTAAGGCGGTGTGGACGATTACTGATATGCTTACTGTACGATTACTGAGCAGACGTGGACGATTACACAGCAGAGGAGTAGTCTTAGTAGTAGTGGCGGTCTCGCTGACGAAGGCGGACTGCAACCGAGTACTATATAAGGAAGCTATCGACTGTTGTGGTCGATAGCTTGGATTTCTTGTAACACTCTCACCTTGTTATCCAAGTCGTGGTTCTCTCTCTCTCTCTCTTGTCTTTCGAGGCCGCATACCAAGTAATCAATGAACAGACTCCGCCTTCGTGCGTTGAGACGATACTCTGCCTTCGTGCTAGAGTCAAGAAAGCTGCTGAGTCACCACGTTCACTCATCATTGCCTAAGTCAGGCTCACGTGCAGCTCGCACGTAACAATCACCCACGATGCCTGATGTGCCTGTAACATCAAAGGCAAAGGCAAGCGCACTTCCACCTGCAGGCTCCAGTGACCCATATGGTGCCCCACCTGCTTCGAATGCGCTGCCCGATGCGCCATATGTGTTCAGACGTGCAAGGTGACAGCCAGGTGCTGTGCCCATGCAGGGCACATTTTCGACGACCCCCTCCGATGACTTTGAAGATTGTACCCTATCTGACATGATTGCAGATATGGACAGCACTCCAAGTGCACAGGGCAGGGCGTCTGACACGTCCCTGCCTCATGTGCATGTGGACGATGCTTCCCCACCTCCCCCTGCTCAGCGCCGCTGCTTAGATGTCCAGCCTCTTGTTGCCACAGGTGATGTAAGTCCATCTACATCTCATCTTGTATTTGCATACTAATATAGTATATTAACACTTACTACAGTATAGGTGTGGCACCTGCAAGAACCCCAAGGTCAACAATGCTCAATGCGTGTCCCAAATCAACGATAACCGCCTCACCTACAAATGTGCCTTCTGTGCAGAGAGGAGGAGGCCTTGTGCCCCTGCAGCTTCCTGGGCCCAGCCTATTGTTCATCTCATGAAGTTCAGGAGTATGTATCACTTGTAGGTGACGCATTATAGTCCCCACTGATGCCATCCTTGCAGACCTCGATCTTCCTCTTGGTGTTGAGGCAACCTATGGTCCATCTGCTGTCGGAACATCATCCATATCTCCTGGTGAGTGCACATATCTTTACTAAGTTCAACCTGATTTATTCCTTACACTAGGTGAGAACCTTGAGTCATGCGTCAATTCCCTGGAGGCCAAGATGGACTATGTCATCCTGGTCCTCAATGCACTTGCTGGGATACAGGGTATCATACCTAGCAACCTTCCAGGATACATCCAGCCGCCACCAGCTCGTCGATCAGCTTCCCCCAGCCATCACTCCTTATCTTCCCCTGGACTTGCCATCACATCACTGGGGTTTACTGACTCGCCATCTGAGTCCCAGTCACGTTCCAGTTCCATGTCAGACAGCTCAGGTATGTCATTCTATCATCCAGCGCATAACACAAGTTAGACAGTTTATTAAAGCACAATGTGGGAGAGGTGGCACTTCGCCCACTCTGCACGTCTGAGGCAGAAGTGCTGGAGACTCGAGCGGCCCGCCAACCATCAAGTAATGAGATAGTTGTATCACACTTTGTTTACGTATGTGTAACGGCGCGAGTGGTAAGCAGGATGACGAGTCGCTCCTGAAGCTTACCCATCCAAGGGACGGACTTACTCATGTACCATACGATGACTGATGTGTTCACTGTATGATGACTGATGGTAGTAGTAGCATGACTGAGGGTACTAGTAGTGGCGGTACCACTGATGAGAGTGGACTGTTATAAGGAAGCTGTCGACTGATGTAGTCGGCAGCTTGGATTACTTGTACACTTCTCCCCTTCTCAATCGATTGGCCTTGACTTCTCCCTCTCCCCCTTTGTCGACGAAAGTCGTTAAGAAGTCAAGAACAAGCCCGTCTAGATACAACCGCGCTTGTATCTAGTGAAACAGCCAAACTCCGCCTTCGAGCATTGAGACGATTACTCAGCCTACGCGCTTGAGGATTTGCTAAGTCACCATGTTCACCCCTACGTTGCCTAAGTCAGGCTCACGTGCAGCTCCCACGTAACATTAAATCCAAGCTCTACCAATATTGAACACCATGGTGACCATCAACACCAAGGACGGTTGGGACTTCCAACCCTACCGAATCAAATCAAGAGAACGAGACGCACCTACTCGCTACTTGGTAGGACGAATTAGGTGGCGACACGTACCAGACACAAGAAGGTCTGACGAAAATAATACAGGATACTATGCAGAGGCAGCTACTGCACAACGATATCACCCCATAGTCTTTAACCATGAACGCCGTTGCTGGGTGGAACTCAGGTGGAGCAACACCAACAATTACTTCGAAGCCACGCGACCAGCTGCTGACGATCTACACATCAATATCCCACTAACAGACACATGACCAGTGGATCAACAAGGATCAATTGACGGACAATAAAATTTGAATCTCGACACTGCGCCCCCAGAAACGGAACTAATATGGTCACACACACCAGTGGCCACTAGCGACACTAGTGAACGACCTCCAACCCCATCAGAAGCACAAGACGAACCAGAAAACATCGCGGTGCATTCACCAGAAGTAGACACACTCGCTGCGCAAACAGCTGAGTTACACATTCCCGAACCAATTCGGGGAATACCATACAGCTACATGACGACCCAGACAGCAGTATTGCCACCCCGGCTCATTATAAATGAACAAACTGGCCACGTACAGACAATACAACTGGAAGATATGCAAGCCGTAAATTGAGCAATGGGACCAGACATCCCCGACGCACCAAGCAACCCAGACGAACAAAATATGTTCTACAAGTTCCGAATCAACTGGAACAGAATACCATCGCCCGACAACAGGCCATTCCCACCATTGCGGCCACAAGGACGAGGACCGCCAGGAGGAGGACCGCCAGGAGGAGGACCACCTCTAGGAGGGCCCGCAGTAGCCCACAACGTACCCCAAGGAGGAAACGACAAATTCATCGGCAACCCACCACCCACATTTACAGGACAAAGGTCGCAAGCTGAATCCTTCATCCTCCAATGGGAGGTCTATGCAGGAGTCAATGCAAACCATTCAGCTATGCTGAATAAATATCAAAAGGCTATGTTGTTCCTCACATACATCCAGGGGAACGTGGTTAACCAATGGGTCATGTCCGCAAGTTGATGGCTTGTCAACAAAGTAGCCATGGGGACCAATCAATTCGACAACAGACTATAGGAGAATTTACTCCATGCCTTCCAAAGGCAGTTCGGCAACATTCTCAGCAAAGAACGAGCGCAGGCACAACTCAATGCCAGCATACACATGAAGGATGGAAAAATCGATGACTACATTGCCCTATTCGAACAACTTGTTCGACATGCGGGGTACAACATCAACGCCGAACAAACCCTTAAATATTTCACAAGAGGGCTACCAAGAGCACTATACGAGACCATGTACCAACACGACGACCCCCAGAACTACGAAGAATGGAGGGAATCCGCCCTGAAAAGACAACAAAAATGGATTCACATGCAGACGGTCAGAGGCAATCTCGACGCCTTCAAACCAGGACGAGTTCAAGGAGGAGCCTTAGCTAAGTTACTCACACCACTCAATGACGATCAAATGGACACCTCTGCAGATTGAGTACGAGGATGATTGGCCGGAGCAGAGGACGTGCTCCAAAACTACAAACGAAATGACAATCCACCACCGTGACCGCCATTTCCACCGTGCGGAGGATTTATGCAGAGACAATTCAAATGAGATCACAGCCAAACGCAGTGCTACAACTGCCAGAAGATGGGCCATATCAGTCACGATTGCAGGCAACCACGAAGACACCGCGATACGCAGACACGAGTCACCGAAACCGCGCCAACTAAAGAAGAAAAGGCAGCGGAATGGCTACGAGGAGTTGCTGGAGATGACGAAGAAGTAAAGGACCTGGTCCTACAACAGTTGATGGGACAGGATTTTGGAAGCGCCTGAACCCGACGGCCTGGGTGAGGGCAATACATTGTAACTCTGTGTACATTATGCGCTACCGTTCTATGAGAGTACCAGTGTCAATTCGTGCAAGTTATAACATGGCCGATATCAAAGCGTTAGTGGACTCCGGAGCCACTGACAACTTCATCCATCCACAATTCGTCAAACAGATGGGTCTGGGACAATGGGCACTAGATAAGCCCAAAAATATCTACAACATTGACGATACCACTAATAAAGCAAGGCAGATCACGCACTACCTCACGCTTAACGTGGAAACAGGAGGAGCGCAAAGAGAAATGCGTTTCCTCATCACAGACATTGGCAGAGAAGACATACTGCTAGGATACCCATGGCTTGCAACCTACGGACCAAGGTTCAGCTGGCGTCACGCCACCATCGACGAAAAGCAACTCCCTATAGTACTACAATCGGTCAACCCAAACGACAAAAAAGCGGTACTAGCAAGATTGCTCAATGAAGAAAAAAATGACGCGAAAGTGTCACGAATGTTCACCATGGAAACAAAAGAACAAATAGTGACAAAGTTAGAAGAGCAAGTATATGGACGATGATCGGCGGTCGAACTCGCAGTCGACGCCAAACAATACACCGAAAAAGTCAGCGTACCAAAAGAATACAACCAATATGCGAAGGTGTTCAGCGAAGAAGAAGCAAAGAGGTTCCCACTAAAATGAAGTTGCGATCACACAATCGACTTCAAAAAAGGGGTACCAGATGTAATCAATTGCAAAGTATACCCAATGACAAGGGTCGAAGATGCAGCGCTCGATGACTTCATTGACGAGCAAGTGGAAAAGGGATATATTCGTCCCTCGAAATCCCCGTACAAATCATCCTTCTTCTTCATTAAAAAGAAGGACGGAAAACTACACCCTGTACAGGACTACCGAAAGATTAATGAATGGACAATATGAAACCAATATCCGCTCCCCCTTATTGACGACATAATCAGAGACCTCGGCGGAGCACAGATATTCAGCAAACTAGATGTCCGACAAGGATACAATAACATCTGAATCAAGGAGGGAGACGAACACAAAGCCGCATTCAAAACACGTCGCGGACTCTTCGAACCCACTGTCATGTATTTTGGCCTGTGCAACTCGCCAGCCACATTCCAAAGCCTCATGAACAACATTTACTGACTGACTATAGCAAAACACGAAGCAATCGGAACGACGATCAGGGTCTACATGGATGACATTGCCATAGCGACCAAACGACAACCATTTGCGCTCGTAAAACACCAAAAAGCAGTCCGCGACGTACTAGTGGTAGCGCAACAACATGACCTATTCTTCAAACCTGAGAAATGTATCTTCAACGCTCCCAGTATTGATTACCTGGGGGTAATCCTTGAAGAAGGGGTAACACATATGGATCCCGTTAAAATTTCGGGCATCCACAACTGGCAGTCACTGACATCAGTAAAGGACGTACGATCATTTCTGGGTTTTTGTAACTTTTACCAGCAGTTTATCAGAGGCTTCGCTGCCATCACCAAACCACTAAACGAATTGACATGCAAAGACGAACCATGGCAATGGGGCACAAGACATCAAAAAGCATTTGACACGCTCAAGCAACGAGTCACCACGGAACCCATTCTCGCGCACGCCGATCAGACACAACAGTTCGATCTGGAAGTAGACGCATCGGGCTTCACAGTCGGAGCGGTACTACTTCAAAAGAAAGCAGACGGGAAACGACATCCTGTGGGATACTACTCGGCGACACTCAACACGGCCGAGCGAAATTACGACATCTACAACCTCGAGCTACTGGCTATTGTAAAGGCATTGAGGAACTGGAGACACCTATTGGCAGGATCCCCACACAAAGTACGCATATTCTCGGACCATCTCAACCTTCGATACTGGCGGGACCCCCAGAAAATCAGTCGTCGAATCGCAAGAGAAGTACTGGAACTGGCGGAATACAACTTTGAGATACACCATGTCAAGGGAACAGCCAATGGAAGAGCTGATGCCCTATCTCGACGACCCGATTACGATCAAGGGGAAAAAGACAACAAAGACGTCGTTGTCCTACCAAATGAAGTATTCGTACGAGCCACCGCAAACATCACACAGCAAGACGACCAAAGAATATGCAAGTGGGTCGATCCTCACAAACTAACGAAAGCAGACGGACTCTGGTGGTACCAAGGACAAAGACTCGTAATAACGGGAATGATGGAGAAAATCAGAGAAGTAATCTCCACACATCACGACCCCCCCGTTCATGGTCATCCAGGAATAAACCGAACAACGCAGCTAGTGGAGCGCCACTACTGGTGGCCCACAATGAAGCATGACATTGCTGACTACATTTGAGGATGTGCCGAATGTCAGCGGTGCAAGGTCAATACACAAAAAACGAAGGCACCGTTACAACCCATATTCCCAAAACCGGAAGCAACGCCATTCAAGGTGGTCACACTAGATTTCATCACCAAACTCCCGGTCTCGCAGGGGTACGACTCCGTACTCACAGTCACTGACCATGACTGTTCGAAAGCGTCCATATTCATACCATGCAGGGAGGAAATCTCCAGTGAGGAAACCACGATGCTTTACGCTAAGAACATTGTCGCGTGGTTTGGATTACCATCAAAAATTATCAGTGACAGGGACCCCCGATTCGCATCAAAATTCACAAGAGAACTATGTTGGGTCCTGGGGATACAACAGAACATCTCCACGGCATATCACCCACGAACAGATGGACAATCGGAGCGAACCAACCAATGGTTGGAGCAATACCTCAGACTTTGGGCCAATGAATGACAAAACAATTGGACCGACTATCTAGCGCTTGCCGAGTTCGCACACAACAATTGGACCAACAAGTCCACACGCGAAACACTGTTCAGATTGTTGATGGGCTACCACCCCCTTACTAACTGGACAGATAAGAAATCGCCAATACCACGAGTCGGGGCCTGGTTAGAACAATTAAAAGAGATAAGGAACCAGGCGCAAGAACAGATGCGCCGCGCACAACAGTCATGGATCAAACATTGTGACACCCCCAGATATCAAATAGGAGACAGGGTCTGGCTCGATGGACGTCACCTGCGAACAAACCAGCCAACCACGAAGCTTGCGCCCAGGAGGCACGGACCATTCCAGGTCGTTCAGGTGATGTCTCCTGTCAACTATCGACTTGAGCTTCCCACGCAGTGGAGCATCCATGATGTCTTCCACACAGATCTCCTTACCCCTTACAAAGAGATGCTGACTCACGGCGTAAAATATCAATGCCCACCACCAGAACTGATAGGGGACGTGGAAGAATACGAAGTTGAAAAAGTACTAGACTCGAGAAGATACGGACGTGGGCGCAAACTACAATACCTGATCAAGTGGAAAGGCTACGCTGACTCGGATAACCAGTGGGTCCCATGGGACGATGTCCACGTGGACGAAGAGATAAGGAAGTTTAAACAGTCCAACCTGGGAGCTGAAACTCACATAAAAGCAGCCCTAACAGGACCACTTATGCTGTTACGGTTGTGGTCTGACTTAGACCTTTAGACACGCGATGGCAGGTAACGTGACTTAGCGACTCGTGTCAACACACGAAGGTGCGACTTGTCTTGAGGACCCTTGAAAGAGCCTCCCTAAGAGAGCGACTGGTAGAGATGAAACCGAGTAGATTTGGTGAAGATACAAGAGAGTCAAGCTGTCGACCACATCAGTCGACAGCTACCTTATAACCGATTCCTGACTGTACGCCTTCGTCAGCGATACAGCCACTACTACTACTGCTGAGTGATCGTCCACTAATACTATCAGTAATCATACAGTAATCATCAGCCATCGCACCGTAACAGTATCAGTAATCATCAGAATGTGAACGAGTAAGATGACAGCCGTTAGTCAACAAGAAAAGGTAAGCGTCCCCGAAGTCACGTCCCATCGCTTATGGGTTAGGTCAGCTACATGGTATGACCTGGGACGTAACATTACCCCCTTTACAAGGGTGAGCGCCCACGCTCCACAACCCAGCCAGTCACCGTGGTGAGCCCCACATCTACCTCATGTTCGTCGCGTACTCGTCTGAGAGCATGCGCCTGCCCGAGCCTTCGTGCCGAGTGCATACTGCGGTCGATATGGACGAATATGTCGTCCTCCAGCTTCTGGATCGCTTGCTCCAGCTCGGCGATAACCTCCGTAGACGCGCGGTACCGCCTCACTTCGGCTTGGAGAGATACATCTCCTAACCGAGCGAGTGCTTCGTCTACCTGTCGCCGTCCACGGAAGTTAGAGCGGAAGTATCCGAGCTCTTCGCGGGTGTACTCAGCTGCTGGACCCATATCTCTACACGGCTCGGCGTGAATGTCGGCTCGATAAACCGGGAGCCCCCTCCCCATCGTCCCGAATACTTCTGGATTGTCCAGCATACGGACCCTCACATATCTGGCGGGGATTCTTCGGCCCTCATGTTCGATAACCATGGGTACCCAATTCATCCCATTGTTGAGGATGAATCCGCCGGGAGTAGGCGATAGGGAACGGAGAGGGATCCGCGTCGTATTCGTTCGGCGCGTAGCGAAGGGCGATGGATCGCGGTCATCGGTGTAGGGGGGTAGCCCGCGCGCATCGTATCCTTGTTGCGCCGTTGCTCCGTAGACAACAGCAACTGCAGGTGGTCCGCGCGCCTCATCGTTGGCTTCTTCGGTAATGTCGCGGGTGTGGAAAGGTACAGGCACGGGAGCGTAGTGGCAGTAGTTGGGGGGGTTGTCGCATTGGACGCAGACAACCCTTGCTGCGTGATAGGACTCGTCACTGCTGTCGTCTTCGTCCTCGCTGTCGACGGCGTCGACAGCGGTGGTTGCGAGTGGAGCAGTGGAGGGATTTGCGCTATTGACGACGGTGGTAGTGAGGGAGGCTGCGGACTGGTCGAAACTCGCCTCATTAGTAACTTGATCCTCATCCTCCTCTCCGCTGCCGTCCTCTTCACTATCTGGTCCATCCTCCATGCGGTCATTACCTCCTTCAATAACCCGTACTCCTTCCTCATCGTCCTCCACTCTTCCGCTTGCGGGTGTGGGGAATCGCCTGCGAGCCTCGGCCAGGTCTCGTGCGGCTTGGTCTTGTTCTGCAACGGTTCTGACGTATTCGACGGCCGAACAGAAGGGGTCGTCAATGTTGTTGGTTCCATCGTAGGTGTTGAGAGTGTCAACATGGGGGATGGCGATCTCGTCAATGTTGATAATGGTGATAGGGACATGGGACATTGTGTGAGAAGGTGAGAAAGGTGATAAGGTAGGTCGTGCTGTCAAGGCTGCTTTTATGTGAGTTTCAGCCTTTGGATTCGAGCGTGCGAACTTCCTTATCTCTTCTTCCGCATGGACATCGTTCCATGGCACCCACTGGTTTTCCGAGTCCGCGTAACCCTTCCATTTGATGAGATAGTGAAGTTTACGCCCTCGTCCCGATCGTTTTGATGCTATTACTTTTTCGACCTCATATTCTTCCACGCCGTCAACCAATTCTGGTGGTGGGCGTAAATAGTTGACGCCGTGCATGTTCGTTTCTTTGTAAGGGGTGAGTAAGTCTGTGTGAAATACGTCATGTATTTTCCATTGCGGAGGCAACTTGAGCCGATAATTCACAGGGGACATCACCTGGACAACTTCGAATGGCCCCTGTCTTCTGGGCGCAAGTTTGGCGGTAGGTTGATGGGTTCGTAGGTTGCGCCCGTCTAGCCAAACTTGATCTCCTGTCGTATACTTGGGCGTGTCTTTGTTCTTGACCCATGATTTCTGTGCCTTTATCATGTTTTCCTGGGCGCTCCGACGGGCTTCTGTCAATTGTTCTAACCTGTTGGACACACTAGGTAGACTGATTGTCCCTGGCGCCCATCTATCTCTTGGGTGATACCCCATTAGTGCGAAAAACGGGGTTTGTTTTGTTGTACTGCTTATTGCGTTATTGTGGGCGAATTCTGCTAAAGGTAACTGCGCAGCCCAGTTATCTTGATTTGCGTTAGTCCACAATCTGAGGTACTGTTCCAACCACTGATTGGTGCGTTCTGACTGTCCGTCCGTCCTCGGGTGGTAAGCGGTTGATATGTTTTGTTCGATATCGAGGATTTTGCAAAGCTCCCTCATGAACTTTGCAGCGAATCGAGGGTCTCGGTCACTGATGATCTTGCTCGGGAGTCCAAACCGAGGAAGAACCTTTTGAGCGTATAATATCGCCGTTTCTTCCCCTGTCATTGCTTCTTGGCAGGGTAAGAAAATCGACGCCTTGGAACAATCGTGATCTGTGATTGTTAGAATCGAGTCGTACCCGTCCGATGGTGGTAATTTTGTTATGAAATCTACCGCGATGACTTCGAATGGGTTTGCTCCCAATCGCGGGTAGATGGGTTCGAATGGTGCTTTGGTGGGTCGATTATTGACCTTGTGTCGTTGGCATTCTGCGCATCCCTGTACGTAGCTCACGACATCATTCTTCATGTTGGGCCACCAGTAATGTCGGCTTAGCAATTCTTGTGTTTTTGCTATTCCTGGGTGTCCTGCCGTTAACGCGTCGTGGTATGGTTTGATGACTTCCCTTAATTCTTCATCTTTGGTCGTGGTGACCACTACCCTTCCATTCTTGAACCATACTCCTTCTATCTTCTTGAGCTCGTGGGGGTTTACCCACGCCGAGATTCGGGCTTCTTCTTGTACGATGGGGTTTGGCGAGACTCCTGTTATCGTCCGTATGAAGATTTTGTTTGGTAGTACCGTGACACGTTCGTTGTCTTTTCCCCCTGTGTCATAGTCTGGTCTTCTTGACAACGCGTCGGCTCTACCGTTAGCTCTTCCTTTGAGATGATGTATCTCGATGTCGTATTCTTCCAGTTCCAGGACTTCTCGCGCTACTCGTCGACTGATTTTCTGTGGGTCTCGCCAGTATTGTAGATTCATGTGGTCGGAGAATACTCTGACCTTGTGCGGTGACCCCACTAACAAGTACCTCCAGTTTCGTAGTGCCTTTATAATGGCTAGTAGTTCCAAGTTGTATATGTCGTAGTTCCGTTCGGCTTCATTGAGAGTAGCCGAATAGAAAGCTATCGGATGCCTCTTGTCGTCGGGTCCTTTCTGCATTAGCACAGCTCCTACTGCGAACCCTGATGCGTCTACTTCGAGGTCGTATTGTTTGCTTGGATCTGGGTGAGCGAGGACTGGGTTACTCGTTACGCGTTTTTTGAGTGTGTCGAAGGCGATTTGGTGGTCTGGTCCCCAATGCCATTCGACGTCCTTCCTTGTGAGCTCGTTCATTGGCTTGGCGATGTTCGCGAATCCTCTGATAAATGGACGGTAAAAGTTGCAAAAACCCAAAAAACTGCGTACGTCCTTGACTTTTGATGGTACAGGCCATGTGCTGACGCCCGTAACTTTTGCTGGGTCCATGCATGTCATCCCCTTTTCAAGGATTACCCCCAGGTAATCAATAGACGAGACGTGAAATGCGCATTTTGATAGTTTGAAGTAGAGATCGTGGGCGTCTGCTACTGCCAGAATGGTGGAGACTGCCTCTGTATGTGCTGAGTTCGTTCGATGGAAGGTCCCTTGATCGTTAGTGGCGACTGCGATATCGTCCATGTAGATTCGTATCTGTGTGCCTTTCGTTGCAAATGCGGCGATGACGGGTTGGTAAATCTCGTTCATGAATGCCTGAAAGGTTGCCGGTGAGTTACAGAGACCAAAATACATGACTGTTGGTTCAAAAAGTCCTCGTCTTGTTTTGAACGCCACTTTATGTTCGTCTCCTTCCTTGATCCTTATGTTGTTGTACCCCTGTCGAACATCGAATTTTGAAAACATGACCGCTCCGCCCAGATCGCGCATCAGGTCTGTGATTAGAGGTAGTGGGTATTGGTTCTTTACCGTCCACCTATTTATTGCACGATAGTCCTGAACTGGTCGAAGCTTCCCATCTTTCTTCTTGATGAAGAAGAAAGACGATGCGTAAGGTGATTGTGAGGGTCTGATATACCCTTTGGCAAGATGTTCGTCGATGAAAGTGTCCAATGCTGCGTCTTCTGTTTTGGTCATCGGATATAGCCGACATGTGATTGATGTAGGTGCGTTCGGCTGGAGTGTGATAGCATGGTCGCAAGGTCGTCGATTTGGTAGCCTTGTGGAGGCTTCCTCGTCAAACACCTTTTTGTATGCTTCATATTGTGGCGGTAGTTCTGCCTTTTTCTCCTCTTTGGGTTTTGCCGCAATGGCATGTTCGACTGCGGGGATCATTACTCTTCGTCCTCTTGTTTCTTCATCTTCCAGTTGCTTGACAATGTGTTCCTTCGTTAGAAGGTGGGCTAATACGTCCCTTCTGCTTGTTGGGTTGACTGTTTTGATCGTGACAGGAAGATGAGCTTGGTTAATTGTCCCTTTCTTCCAATCGAATTGTGGTTCGTAGGCCGCTAGCCAGGGGTATCCAAACAGTATGTCTTCCTTTCCAATGTTGGTGACGAGGAGTCTCATTTCCTTGTTGTTTCCATTGACATTGACTTGGAGGATGACGTAGCGGGTTATATATCCTGCTTTATTTGCTGTGTCGTCGATGTTATAAATGCGCTTTGGCGTATCTAGTGGTCTTGTTTTGATTTTCATTCGTTGGAGAAAACTTTCGCTCACAAAATTGTCCGTGGCTCCTGAGTCCACTAATGCTCTGATTTCGGCCGTGTTGTAACGTGTGTGCAGCTGAACTGGAATTCGCATGGATCGGTAGCGCAAAATATACACTGAGTTACAACGAAGTGCCCTCACCCAGGCCGTCGGGTTTAGGCATCTGAAAAACCCGTCCCCATTAACTTCTGTAGGACGAGATCTTTTACGTTGTCTCCTTCGCCGGCTACTCCTCGTAACCATTCTTCGGCTTTCTCTTCGTCGGTTTTCGACGATTCTCCCGTCCCTCGTATTTGTTTTCGGTTTTGACGCGGTTGGCGACAGTCTCGACTGATGTGCCCCATTTTTCCGCAGTTATAGCAGCGGACTTGGCTAAAGTCTGCTTTGTTGTTTCGTTGTCTTTGTAGGTATCCCCCTCGTGGAGGGAAAGGAGGTCGTGGGGTGTTGACGATGTCTTCAGCTCCCGCGAGTCTTCCTCTGACTCGATCTGCCGATGTATCCATAGCATCGGGGTGTGATAGTGGGGCGAGTAATTTGGCCAATGCTCCCGATTGGTTTTTGTTAGCGGGCCCTTTAAACAGGTCTAGGTTCCCGCGTACCGTCTGCATGTGGATCCACTTTTGTTGCCTTTTGAGAGCCGATGCTCTCCATTCTTCGTATGTTCCGGGATCGTCATGTTGATACATTGCTTCATAGAGCGTCCTTGGTAACCCTTTGATGAAATACTTCAGGGTTTGCTCTGCGTTGATGTCGTAACCCGCGTAGCGAACGAGTTGTTCAAATAGAGCGATATAATCGTCTATTTTCCCTTCCTTCATTTTGATTCCTCCTTCTAGTTGAGCTTGAGCTCTTTCCTTGCTGAGTACATCAGCGAATTGTCGTCGGAAGGCTTGCAGAACGTTGTTCCACAACCGATTGTCAAATTGGCTGACGCCTCGCGATACCTCGCGTACCAACCATTGATTGGCTGACATGACCCAGGCGTTAACCAGGTCCCCTTGAACGTAAGTGAGGAACAACATAGCTTTTTGATATTTGTTCCTCATGGCTGCATTGCTTGCGTTGACTCCTGCGTAAATTTCCCATTGGAGTATGAAGCCTTCGACTTTTGATCTTTCTCCGTTGAATATGTTAGGAGGGTTTCCTATGAATTTGTCGGTGGTGTTGCCGACTCCTTGAGGCGCTCCGGGAACTCCTCCTCCTCCCATTGGTGGTGGTCCTCCTCCACCCATTGGTGGTGGTCCTCCTCCACCCATTGGTGGTGGTCCTCCTCCACCCATTGGTGGTCCTCCTGGTGGGTTTCCTCCTTGATCCTGGCGTCTGTGAGCCCTTCCTATATGCTCGAATGCTCTGGGAGGCGGTTCGTTGTAATCGAAGTCGAACCCTCCTGGTTGATCTGGCTCGTCTGGGCCCATGGCTCGTTGAGCTGCTTGTACGTCTTCGGGGTCCATTTGTACGACATGGCCCGTTCTTTCGTCAATAACTAGTGGCATCGGTTCTTCAACCTGTGTTTGAGTAGCCATCCTGATTGGATCGGGAATGTGCAACGTAGCTGTTTGCGTGATAATTTCCTCTACCGCCGGTTCTTCTTCGTGAATAAGGACGATTTCTGGCTCGTTTTCTGTAATCGGAGTTTGAGCCCTTTCGCTGGTGTGGCTGGTGTCTGTTCTTGCGGGTGTCCTGTGTTGAAGCTCTGGTGATAGAGGTTCTGGGATCTCTTCTTCTTGTGTTCCGTCGATTCTTCCTTGTTCTTCGACGGTTCGTGCTTCTGATAGCAAGATATTGCAGTTCAAGTCGTCTCCGGCTGGTCTAGCCGCTTCAAAATATTCTTGGGTTCTGTTCCACCTAAGTTCCACCCAGCAGCACCTTCCGTGATGAAAGATGATTGGGTGAAAGCGTTGGGCGGTGGCCGCCTCGGCGTAGTAGCCTGTATTGAAGTGTTCTAGCTCTCCGCTGCGTCTGTCGTCGGGGATTGTCCTCCAACGGATTCTGTTGATTACGTATCTTGCAGGGGCGTCTCTTTCCCTGGAGTTGACTCGAAAGGGTTGGAACTCCCAACCGTCTTTGGTTGTGATTGGTGCCACGGCGTGTGAGGGGAGCTTGACTCTAATGTTACGGTTGTGGTCTGACTTAGACCTTTAGACACGCGATGGCAGGTAACGTGACTTAGCGACTCGTGTCAACACACGAAGGTGCGACTTGTCTTGAGGACCCTTGAAAGAGCCTCCCTAAGAGAGCGACTGGTAGAGATGAAACCGAGTAGATTTGGTGAAGATACAAGAGAGTCAAGCTGTCGACCACATCAGTCGACAGCTACCTTATAACCGATTCCTGACTGTACGCCTTCGTCAGCGATACAGCCACTACTACTACTGCTGAGTGATCGTCCACTAATACTATCAGTAATCATACAGTAATCATCAGCCATCGCACCGTAACAGTATCAGTAATCATCAGAATGTGAACGAGTAAGATGACAGCCGTTAGTCAACAAGAAAAGGTAAGCGTCCCCGAAGTCACGTCCCATCGCTTATGGGTTAGGTCAGCTACATGGTATGACCTGGGACGTAACATATGCTCCCATCTTCCCAACCTTCTCATAACATGTCCCATGTCCCACTCTCCATTATCAACCTTGACGAGATCCCCTACGTCAACACCCTCACCACCTACGACACCACAAACAACGTCGATGACCCCTTCTGTTCAGCGGTCGAGCACGTCAGAACCACAGCTATTAACGATCAAGCCACCCAAGACCTGGCCGAGGCTCGCCAGCGATTCCCCACACCCGCAAGCGGCCGAGTGGAGGAAGATGAGGGAGGAATACGGCCTCTTGAAGGAGGTAATGACAGCATGGATATAACGAAAGGGCTTTTTGTGCAGCGCCTAACGAAACCTTCTGTGCCATCTTGACCACCAGCACAGGACACGTGACGTAGACAAGAACTGACGCTAGTGAGGTGACGTCTCAACTAGCACAGTGAACAAGAGAGACCCAATGAAGGGCTCTATAGATAGGCCACACTTAAGGGCACACGACGCAGAAGAAAGGAATGTGGGCTTGACAATTAACAGGGAACTACCTATGACCGCAGGTAGCTATGAGAATATCAAGCTAAGGACTCTACTGTCCCTAGCTACGACTTATATACTGCTGAAACAGCCTAATGCTGTCAGCGATGACTACAACTGTATGAGTCCGCATGAGTCCATGAGTAAGGCATCAGTAAGTAAGTGACAAAGCACTACCACCGTTACTAAGTCCCTGAATAAGTCCCTCAGTCAGCTATCAGTAATGCCTCAGTAAGCATACTCTCGGTGCCTGGTACGAGCGCTCCCTGACTGATCCATCCAGAACACTTTCCAAAAGGGGATCAACCCTCGGCCTGCTGGATTCCGTCCCAACATCAAGCCTTTGGGCTTACACCACGCGATCTTTCAGTGTCCCTTCCATGCCGTCGTCGGCCTGCGCGCATCCTGGTCCTGATGCGGCGAGTGTCACGTGACTGCCATGGGCGATACGTAACAATGGAGGCAGGATCAGGTGGTGAAGAGGACAGCGGCGGAGAGACGGATGAGGATACGGCTGTTGATGAGGCAAGTATCCTCCAGCCCTCCACCACCCACACATCGACCACCACTGCTGACCAAGTCAGCAGTGACGATGACAACAACAACAACACCAGTGAAGAGGAGGATGACGAGAGTGACGCATCCTATCACGCCGCCCAGGTTGTCTGCATCCAATGCGACAATCCCCCCAACTATTGCCACTGTGCTCCCGTCCCTGTACCTTCCTTCCAAGTCCGCACCCTTACTGTAACGTCCCGGGTCATAGTAAGTATCTGACCTAACCCATAAGCGATGGGACGTGATCCAAGGGGGCTCTTATCGCATGACTGATGATCCGCTTACTGTATGATTGCTGACGGATGATGGTTTGATTACTGTACGATACGATGACCGATGGCTTACTGACGGATTACGATACGATGACTGATGGCTCGTAGTATGATGACTGTATAACCATGGACGATTACCAGCAGATTAGTAGTAGTGGCGGTCTCGCTGACGAAGGCGGATCGCGCGAGTAGTTCATAAGGAAGCTATCGACTGTTGTAGTCGATAGCTTGGATTTCTTGTACACTTCTCAACTTGTTATCCAAAGCCAGTTTCCCCTCTCATCTCTCGTCCTTCGGGGCCACGTGTCAAAGGACAAACAAAGCATTGAAACTCCGCCTTCGCGCGTTGAGACGTCACTCAGTCTTTGTACTTGAGTACAACTACTGCTGAGTCACCACGTTCACTCTACGTTGCCTAAGTCAGGCTCACGTGCCGCTCGCACGTAACATTAAATCCAAGCTCTTCATAATCGAACGCCGTGGCAACTCTCAATACCAAAGACGGCTGGGACTTCGTGCCCTATCGCATCGACTCAAGAGAACGAGACGCACCTACTCGATACCTTGTGGGACGAGTAAGGTGGCAACACGTACCAGACACCAGAAGAACCGAGGAGAATAACACCGGATATTACGCGGAAGCAGCTACATCGCAACGCTTCCACCCAGTAGTGTTCAACAGAGCACGCTGTTGCTGGGTCGAGCTCAGGTGGAGCAACACCAATAGCTACTTCGAGGCGACACGACCAGCCGCCGACGATCTTAACATCAACATACCATTGGTAGACGCGCGCCCAATTGATCAACAAGGAGCCATAGACGGCCAAGAGGAAGAACTAGACCTCACCACAGAACCACCAAGGACCGAATTCCAAATACGAACAACTACCCCAGCCCCGTCAAGTCACACCAGCGAACGATCACCAACTCCACGAAGTGAAGCAGAACCCGAAGAAATCGCAGTGCAGTCACCAGAAATAGACGCACTCGTCGCACGAACAGCTGAGTTACACATCCCCGAACCAATCAGAGGGATACCATACAGCTACATGACTACTCAAACAGAAGTATCACCACCCCGACTTGTCATAAATGAACAAACAGGTCACGTACAACAACTACAACCAGAAGACATGGCGGCCGCTCACCGAGCCATGGGACCAGACGTCCCAGACGCACCAAGCATCCCTGAAGGAACAGAAATGTTCTACGAGTTTCGGCTCAACCGCAACAGGGTACCATCACCCGAGAACAGGCCATTTCCGCCCTTAAGACCACGAGAAGATGGATCACCAGGAGGGGGAAGAAGACCGCCCGGAGGAGGACCACCCAACGGTGGATGGCCACAAGGAGGAGGAGGAGGAGGAGGACCACCTCCAGCAGGACCTCCAGCAGGACCACCTCCAGGGGGACCAGCAATAGCCAATCAAAACGGGAGCGATAAATTTATCGGCAACCCGCCACCAACATTTACAGGAGCAAGATCACAAGCAGAGGCGTTTATCCTCCAATGGGAGGTCTATGCAGGCGTTAACGCCAACCATTCAGCCATGAGGAACAAGTACCAAAAAGCTATGTTGTTCCTCACATATATACAGGGAAACGCGGTTAACCAATGGGTAATGTCGGCAAGCCGATGGCTCGTCAACGAAGTGGCCACTGGAACGAACCAATTCGACAACAGGTTGTGGGAAAACCTCCTCAACGCATTCCAAAGACAGTTCGGAGACGTTCTTAGCAAGGAACGAGCCCAAGCCCAGCTCGACGCTGGTATACACATGAAGGATGGAAAGATCGACGACTACATCGCCCAATTCGAACAACTAGTTCGACACGCAGGGTATAATATCAATGCCGAGCAGATGCTCAAATACTTCACAAAGGGACTACCGAGGGCGCTGTACGAAACCATGTACCAACACGACGACCCCCGAAACTACGAAGAATGGAGGGAATCCGCCCTGAAAAGGCAGCAGAAATGGATTCATATGCAAACAGTCAGGGGAAACCTTGACGCATTCAAACCAGGACGTACGACAGGAGGGGCATTAGCTAAGTTGCTCGCCCCACTCAATGACGATAGAATGGACACGTCAGCAGATCGTGTACGAGGACGACTGGCGGGAGCCGAAGATATCATAGCGAATCACCCCAGAAACAACAGACCACCGTTCCCACCACGAGGGGGGTTCATTCAAAGACAATTCAAACGAGACCATAGTCAAACGCAGTGCTACAACTGCCAGAAGATGGGGCACATCAGTCGCGACTGCAGACAACCGCGCAGACGTCGCGACACACAAGCACGAACCACAGAGGCGACTACAGAAGTCCCACAAACCAAGGAAGAAAAAGCGGCAGAATGGCTAAGAGGAGTAGCAGGAGACAACGAAGAGGTCAAAGACCTAGTCCTACAACAATTGATGGGACAGGATTTTGGAAGCGCCTAAACCCGGCGGCCTGGGTGAGGGCAATAAATTGTAACTCTGTATACATAATGCGCTACCGTTCTATGCGAGTACCAGTGTCAATTCGTGCAAGTTACAATAAGGCCGACATCAAAGCGTTGGTGGACTCTGGAGCCACCGACAACTTTATCCATCCACAATTCGTCAAAAGGATGGGATTGGGACAACGGGCATTAGATAAGCCTAAAAACATCTACAACATCGACGATACCACTAATAAAGCAGGGCAGATCACACACTACCTCATGCTCAATGTGGAAACAGGAGGAGCGAAAAAGGAAATGCGATTCCTCATTACGGACATAGGAAAAGAAGACCTACTATTGGGGTACCCATGGCTTGCGAACTACGAGCCAAGGTTTAGCTGGCGTCATGCCACCATTGACGAAAAACAGCTCCCCATAGTATTGCGATCGGTCAACCCAAATGACAGAAGAGCAGTGCTGGCAAGACTGCTCCAGGAAGAAAAAAATGACGTGCAAGTGTCGCGCATGTTCACTGAAGAAGACAAAATACAAATAACGACCCAACTAAATGAGCAAGTGTATGGACGAAGATCGGCGGTCGAACTCGCGATCGACGCCAAACAATACACAAAAACGGTCGACATACCAAAGGAATACCAACAATACGCCAAGGTATTTGGAGAAGAAGAAGCGAAGAGATTCCCACCAAAGAGGAGTTGTGATCACGCAATCGAGTTCAAAAAGGGAGTACCAGCAGCCATTGATTGCAAGGTCTACCCGATGACAAGAGTCGAAGATGCGGCACTAGACGAATTTATTGACGAACAGGTGAAAAAGGGATACATTCGTCCCTCAAAATCCCCGTACGCATCGTCATTCTTCTTTATCAAAAAGAAGGACGGAAAGCTATGACCGGTACAGGATTACCGGAAAATCAACGAATGGACAATACGGAATCAATATCCGTTACCTCTCATCAATGATCTAATCAAAGATCTTGGTGGAGCACAAATCTTCAGCAAATTAGACGTTCGACAAGGCTACAACAACATACAAATCAAAGAGGGAGACGAACACAAAGCAGCGTTCAAAACACGCCGCGGACTTTTTGAACCAACCGTTATGTACTTTGGACTGTGCAACTCACCCGCTACATTCCAGAGTTTCATGAACGAGATCTACCGCCCCACCATAGCAAAACATGAAGCTTTGGGAACGACGATACGGGTCTATATGGACGATATCACCATCGCTACAAAACGACAACCGCACGCTCCAACAAAACACCAAGAAGCAGTCTGTGACGTTCTTGCCGTCGCTCAAAAACACGACCTCTTCTTCAAACCAGAAAAGTGTACCTTCAGCGCTGCTAGCATTGATTACCTGGGGGTAATCCTTGAAGAGGGGGTAACACGTATGGACCCCGTCAAAGTTTCGGGCGTTCGCGACTGGCAATCCCCATCATCAGTAAAGGACGTACGATCTTTTCTTGGTTTCTGCAATTTCTACAGGCAATTCATCAAAGGTTTTGCTGCTATTGCCAAACCATTGAACGAGCTAACACGCAAAGACGAACCATGGGAATGGCAAAAACGACAACAAACAGCGTTCGATACGCTCAAACGAAGAGTTACTGAAGAACCCATCCTTGCACACGCGGATCAAAACCAACAATTCGACCTAGAGGTCGATGCATCTGGTTTCGCAGTAGGAGCGGTACTACTACAGAAGAAGCAAGATGGAAAACGACACCCGGTGGGATATTACTCAGCAACGCTCAACGCAGCAGAGTGTAATTACGACATATACAACCTCGAGCTACTAGCCATAGTCAAGGCGCTGCGAAACTGGAGGCATCTACTTGCAGGATCACCACACAAAGTACGCATATTTTTGGACCATTTAAACCTCCGATACTGGCGAGATCCTCAGAAAATCAGTCGGAGAATAGCAAGAGAAGTCTTGGAACTGGCCGAGTACAACTTCGAAATACACCACGTAAAGGGAACTGCCAATGGAAGAGCGGATGCCCTGTCAAGACGCCCCGACTATGACCAAGGGGAAAAAGACAACGAAAACGTCACGGTGTTGCCAAACAAACTATTTGTACGAACCATCAAGACCACAAGACCGCAGGACGAGCAAAGAATACGCAAATGGGTGGACCCACACAAACTAATCAAGGCTGATGGATTGTGGTGGTATCAGGGAAAAAGATTGGTTGTCACGGGGGGACCAGACGAAATCAGAGAAGTAATTCGTACCCATCACGATCCCCCAATTCACGGACACCCAGGAATAAATCGAACGACGCAGCTGATAGAGCGACAATACTGGTGGCCGACAATGAAAAACGATATCGCAGACTATGTGAAAGGGTGCGCCGATTGTCAACGATGCAAAGTTAATACACAAAAGACGAAAGCACCGTTGCAACCACTGTTCCCAAAACCAGAAGCGACACCGTTCGAAGTCGTGGCGCTAGACTTCATCACGAAGCTCCCCAAGTCGAGGGGATACGACTCCATCTTAACTATCACTGATCATGATTGTTCCAAGGCGTCCATATTCATACCATGTGTCGAAGAAATATCGGGAGAAGAGACAGCAGTCCTATACGCCAAATATGTGGTGGCGCGATTCGGACTACCTTCAAAAATTATCAGCGACCGCGATCCCCGGTTCGCATCCAAGTTCACGAAAGAACTATGCCGAATCCTGGGGATACAACAGAACATCTCAACGGCCTACCATCCCCGCACCGATGGGCAATCAGAACGCAATAACCAGTGGCTGGAACAATACCTCCGGTTCTGGGTCAATGAGAGGCAGGACAATTGGGCCGAGTATCTAGCGCTGGCAGAATTCGCACACAACAATTGGACCAATGAGTCCACACGCGAATCACCGTTCAAATTACTGATGGGATATCACCCGCGCGCTGACTGGACAGATCAGCTGTCACCAATACCACGAGTTGAGGCAAGGCTGAAACAATTAAAAGAGATAAGACAACAAGCGCAAGGACAAATGAGGAAAGCGCAACAGTCATGGATTAGAAATCGTGACACACCAAGGTACCAGGTAGGAGATAAGGTCTGGCTTGAGGGACGCCATCTACGCACCAACCAGCCAACCACGAAGCTTGCGCCCAGACGACATGGCCCGTTCGCCATCACTCAGGTGATGTCACCTGTCAACTATCGAATAAAACTTCCCACGCAGTGGAGCATCCATGATGTGTTTCACACAGATCTTCTCACACCTTACAAAGAGACGGTGACTCATGGCACCAATTATCAATGTCCACCACCAGAGTTGATCGATAACGTGGAAGAATACGAGGTTGAAAGAGTACTAGACTCCCGAAGAAGGGGGCGAGGGCGCAAGCTACAATACCTAATCAAGTGGAAGGGGTACGCCGACTCAGATAACCAATGGGTCCCATGGGACGATGTACATGCGGATGAGGAGATAAGGAAGTACAAACAAGCCAATCCAACCGCTGAGACTCACATAAAAGCAGTCTCAACAGAGAACGGATCTTCCAACACCTCCCACAACATGTCCTATGTCCCACTCACCATTGTCGCCATTGACGAGATCCCCTACATCAACACCCTCACCACGTATGACGACAACAACAACGTGGACGACCCCCTCTGCTCAGCAGTCGAGCATGTCAGAGCAGCAGCAGAACGAGAACAAGAAGAGCGAGACCTGGCCGAAGCTCGCAGGCGATTTCCCACACCCGCAAGCGGAAGAGTGGAGGAAGATGAGGAGGGACTACGGGCTGCTGAAGGAGGTCATGACCTCTTGGCGGCTGGACCAAGTGACGAGGATGACGCCGCAGGAGAGACGGGAGAGAATACGGAGGTTGACGCGGCAAGTATCGTTCAGCCCTCCACCGCCTTCACCTCCACTACCGCCGTCGACCAATATAGCGACGAGTCCTCCAACGGATCATACCACGACGCCAACGTTATCTGCACCAGGTGCGATAACCCACAAGACTACTGTCATTGCGCGCCCATGCACATCCCCCCTCGAGTCACCCACACAGACGAAGAAGAAGACGTCGACATCACTGACATTACCCACGAAACCGTGGATGACGAAGGAGGAGCACCTCCGGTTGCTGTCATCTACGGCCCGACTGCGGCGGAAGGATACGCCATGCGAGGACTCCCATCATACGCCGAGGCACGCGACGCCTCACCCATCAATACGCGCCGAACGAATGCGCCGAGGCGCTCTCACCATGCCCTATCGCCTACTCCCAGCGGATTCGTCCTCAACAATGGGATGAATTGGGTGCCGATGGTGATCGAGCACGAGGGACGTCGCATCCCCGCCCGGTACGTACGAGTCCGGATGTGCGACAACCCAGAGGTCTTCGGCACCATGGGGCGCCATTCGCCTACCTACCGCGGGGAGATCCACGCAGAGCCATGTCGTGATATGGGACCCGCCGCTGAGTACTCTCGCGAGGATTTGCAGTACCTAGGAGCTGACTTCCGGGGACGGCGCCAGGTCGACGAGGCCCTCGCTCGGTTGGGGGACATTTCCCTGGCGGCCGAGGTGAGGCGCTACCGCGCGTCCCAGGAGGTCATCAAGGAGCTCGAGGCGGCGATCAAGCGACTTGAGGACGACATCTTCGTCCATGTCGATCGCGCGCGCCACTCGGCGAAGCGGCTGGGAAGAGCCCACGCAATTTTACGGGTACGAGATGAACACGAGACGGACGTAGGGCTGACCGCAGTGCCTAACTGGGTAGTGGAGCGAGGGCGCTCACCCTTGTGAAGGGGGTGATGTAACGTCCCGGGTCATAGTAAGTATCTGACCTAACCCATAAGCGATGGGACGTGATCCAAGGGGGCTCTTATCGCATGACTGATGATCCGCTTACTGTATGATCGCTGACGGATGATGGTTTGATTACTGTACGATACGATGACCGATGGCTTACTGACGGATTACGATACGATGACTGATGGCTCGTAGTATGATGACTGTATAACCGTGGACGATTACCAGCAGATTAGTAGTAGTGGTGGTCTCGCTGACGAAGGCGGATTGCGCGAGTAGTTCATAAGGAAGCTATCGACTGTTGTAGTCGATAGCTTGGATTTCTTGTACACTTCTCAACTTGTTATCCAAAGCCGGTTTCCCCTCTCATCTCTCGTCCTTCGGGGCCGCGTGTCAAAGGACAAACAAAGCATTGAAACTCCGCCTTCGCGCGTTGAGACGTCACTCAGTCTTTGTACTTGAGTACGACTACTGCTGAGTCACCGCGTTCACTCTACGTTGCCTAAGTCAGGCTCACGTGCCGCTCGCACGTAACACTTACCAGCGAAGCCCGTGATGAGGCGCCCCGACCACCTGCGACTGCTGTTGTCTATGGACCAACGGCTGAACAGGGCTACGACGCCCGGGGCTTACCCCCCTATCGGGAGGACCGCGACCCATCGCCCCTCGCTACGCGCCAAGCGCATGCGACGCGGGTCCCTCTCCGTGCCATATCACCTACCCCAGGCGGATTCATCCTCAACAATGGGATGAACTGGGTACCAATGGTGATTGAACACGATGGACGACGCATCCCCGCAAAGTATGTGCGGGTTCGGATGCTCGACAACCCGGAAGTATTCAGAACGATGGGGCATTACTCACCCATCTACTGAGCTCACATCCACGCCAAGCCATGTAGAGATATGGGACCCGCCGCTGAGTATTCCAGGGACGAACTTCAGTATTTCCACGCTGACTTTCGTGGAAAGCGCCAGGTCGACGAGGCTCTTGCTTGGCTAGGAGACATATCTCTCCAAGCCGAAGTGAGACGCTACCGCGCATCCATGGAGGTCGTCGCAGAACTTGAAGCGGCCATCAAGAAGCTCGAGGATGACATCTACGTCCACGTCGATCGAGCACGGCACTTGGCAACAAGACTAGGGCGTGCGCATGCCCTCAGGAGGGTACAGGACGAGCATGAGACGGACGTCGGACTTACAACGGTGACTAACTGGATAGTGGAGCGTGGGCGCTCACCCTTGTGAAGGGGGTGATGTAACGGCGCGAGTGGTAAGCAGGATGACGAGTCGCTCCTGAAGCTTACCCATCCAAGGGATGGACTTACTCATGTACCATACGATGACTGATGTGTTCACTGTATGATGACTGATGGTAGTAGTAGCATGACTGAGGGTACTAGTAGTGGTGGTACCACTGATGAGAGTGGACTGTTATAAGGAAGCTGTCGACTGATGTAGTCGGCAGCTTGGATTACTTGTACACTTCTCCCCTTCTCAATCAATTGGCCTTGACTTCTCCCTCTCCCCCTTTGTCGACGAAAGTCGTTAAGAAGTCAAGAACAAGCCCGTCTAGATACAACCGCGCTTGTATCTAGTGAAACAGCCGAACTCCGCCTTTGAGCATTGAGACGATTACTCAGCCTACGCGCTTGAGGATTTGCTAAGTCACCATGTTCACCCCTACGTTGCCTAAGTCAGGCTCACGTGCAGCTCGCACATAACAGTATGGTAGGTCATTGCTTATCTAATCTGGGCTATGACTTATGATGATCACAGTATGTCATTGAAGATCTGGTGCCTCACCCACTGCGCAGGATGAAGGGGTAAGCATGGGATGTGCAAGTGGACCACCATCTCTGTAAGGTTCACTTCTGTAACATGTATCAACATTTCGTTTCAATCAATTGAAGTTGTGTGATTCATACATGGTGTTACGTGCGAGCGGCACGTGAGCCTGACTTAGGCAACGTAGAGTGAACGCGGTGACTCAGCAGTAGTCTTACTCAAGTACAAAGACTGAGTGACGTCTCAACGCGCGAAGGCGGAGCTGATGCTTTGTTTGTCTTGACACGCGGCCCCGAAGGACGAGAGATGAAGAGAGGAAACCGGCTTTGGATAACAGGTCGAGAGATGTACAAGAAATCCAAGCTATCGACTACATCAGTCGATAGCTTCCTTATAACACTAACGCGCGATCCGCCTTCGTCAGCGAGACCGCCACTACTACTATCTGCTGTGTAATCGTCCACTAGTAATCAGTCAGCTATTCGTAAGTCCTCAGTCATCCGTCAGTAATCGTACAGTAAGCGAACCATCAGTCATGCATCAGTACAGTAATAGTCCCCTTCGATCACGTCCCATCGCTTATGGGTTAGGTCAGATACTTACTATGACCCGGGACTTACATCACCCCCTTCACAAGGGTGAGCGCCCTCGCTCCACTACCCAATTCGGTACCGTAGTGAGTCCGACGTCTGTCTCATGTTCATCGCGTATCCTCAAGATGGCATGAGCCCTCCCCAATCGCTTTGCCGAGTGCCGCGCGCGGTCGACGTGCACGAAGATGTCATCTTCGAGCTTCTTGATTGCCGCCTCCAGCTCTTTGATGACTTCCTGAGACGCGCGGTAGCGTCTCACTTCAGCTGCGAGAGAGATGTCTCCCAGCCGAGTGAGAGCCTCGTCTACCTGGCGCCGTCCCCGGAAGTCAGCGCAAAGATACTGTAGATCTTCGCGGGAATACTCAGCTGCGGGTCCCATATCTCTGCACGGCTCGGCGTGGATGTCTCCTCGGTAGATGGGTGAAGCTCGTCCCATCGTCCCGAATACTTCGGGGTTGTCGAGCATCCTCACTCGCACGTACCTAGCGGGGATGCGTCGACCCTCATGCTCGATTACCATGGGCACCCAGTTCATCCCGTTGTTGAGGACGAAGCCGCTGGGGGTAGGCGATAAGGCACAGATAGGGCGCCTCGGCGCATGCGCTCGGCGCGTATGGACGGGTGATGAGTCTCGGGCCTCGGCGTAGGATGGTAGCCCTCGCATGGCGTACCCTTCCTCCGCAGTCGGTCCATAGATGACAGCAACCGGTGGTGCTCGTCCTTCGTCATCCATGGTTTCATCGGCAATGTCTTCGTCTTCTTCTTCGTCGTTGTTGATTCGAGGTGGGATGCGCATGGGAGCGCAATGGCAGTAGCTCTGGGGGTTGTCGCATCTTGTGCAGATGACGTGGGCGTCGTGGTAGGAGCCGTCGGAGGACTCGTCACTGTCGTAGCGATCGACAGCGGTGGTGGACGTGAAGGCGGTGGAGGGCTGGAGGATACTTGCCTCATCAGCATTTGTATCCTCATCCGTCTCTCCTTCGGCGTCATCTTCGTCACCTGGTCCAGCCGCCAGGAGGTCATCACCTCCTTCAGCAACCCGTATTCCTTCCTCATCCGCCTCCATTCTTCCGCCTGTGGGTGTGGGGAATCGCCGGCAAGCCTCGGCCAGGTCTCGCTCCCGTTGTTCTCGCTCATTTCTGTCTTGTTCTGCGACTGCTCGGACTTGTTCGATGGCGGAGCAGAATGGGTCATCCACGTTGTTGGATGTGTCGTAGGTGTCGAGGGTGTCGACGTGAGGGAGGTCAAAGGTAATTGTGAGTGGGACATTGGCCATTGTAGTGGGGGATAATGTTCTTGTTCGTTCAATGGTCGCTGTTTTTATGTGAGTTTCGGCTCTTGGATTGGACTGTTTGAACTTCCTTATCTCCTCTTCTGCATGGACATCGTCCCATGGGACCCATTGATTGTCCGAGTCGGGATAGCCCTTCCATTTGATGAGATATTGGAGCTTACGCCCCCTTCCTTGTCTTTTTGAGTCTAGTACTTTCTCGACTTCATATTCTTCCACGTCTTCTACCAATTCTGGTGGTGGGCGCTGATAGTTTGCGCCGTGAATCAGCGTTTCTTTGTAAGGCGTAAGGAGGTCTGTGTGAAACACATCATGGATGCTCCACTGTGTGGGAAGTTCTAGTCGGTAATTGACAGGAGACATCACCTGGACAATCCTGAATGGTCCGTGTCGCCTGGGCGCAAGCTTAGTCGTTGGTTGATTAGTCCGCAGATGACATCCTTCTAGCCATACTTGGTCTCCTATCTGATACTTGGGGGTGTCACGATGTTTGACCCATGACTGTTGCGCTCGGCGCATTTGTTCTTGTGCCTGGTGTCTTATCTCTTTCAATTGTTCCAGTCGGGCCGTAACCTGTGGTATGGGTGATGTTTTATCCATCCAATTAGTGTGTGGGTGATATCCCATCAACAACCTAAATGGGGTTTCGCGTGTTGACTCGTTGACCCAATTGTTATGCGCGAATTCTGCTAGAGCAAGGTGATCGGCCCAATTGTTCTGTCTTTCGTTGGCCCAGAACCGGAGGTATTGCTCCAACCATTGATTCATCCGTTCTGATTGTCCGTCTGTTCGTGGGTGATAAGCGGTCGAGATGTTTTGTTGTATTCCCAAGAGTCGGCACAGTTCTTTTGTGAATTTAGACGCGAACCGGGGGTCTCTATCGCTAATCAATTTTGTGGGTAGTCCAAATCTTGCGACTACGTGTTTAGCGTATAATGCTGCTGTCTCTTCGCCTGAGATCTCTTCTTTGCATGGTATGAATATTGATGCCTTTGAACAGTCGTGATCAGTGACTGTTAGTATCGAGTCGTACTCCCTTGACTTTGGGAGTTTGGTGATGAAGTCCAACGCTACTACCTCGAATGGTGTCGCTTCAGGTTTTGGGAATATCGGGTGTAGCGGCGCTTTTGTCTTTTGCGTGTTGACCTTGCATCGTTGGCATTCAGCACATCCTCGTACATATTCGGCGATGTCTTGTTTCATTGTGGGCCACCAGTAGTGACGCTCCACTGTCTGGGTTGTTCGGCTTATCCCTGGGTGTCCGTGAATAGGTGGATCATGATGTGTGGAGATTACTTCTCTGATTTCTCCTGGTGTTCCCGTGATGACTAGCCGTTGTCCTTGATACCACCAAAGCCCATCCGCTTTAGTTAGTTTATGGGGGTCAACCCACTTGTGTATCCTCTGCTCGTCTTGTTGCGGTTGGGTGGTTGTTGTTCGTACGAACAACCTGTTTGGTAGAACTGTGACGTTCTCGTTGTCCTTTTCTCCTTGATTGTAGTTGGCGCGTCTCGAGAGTGCGTCAGCTCTTCCGTTTGCTGTTCCTTTGACATGGTGTATTTCGAAATTGTATTCCGCTAATTCCAGTACTTCTCTTGCAATTCGTCGGCTAATCTTCTGTGGATCTCGCCAATACCGAAGGTTAAGGTGGTCTGAAAATATGCGTACTTTGTGTGTGGATCCAGCCAATAGATGTCGCCAGTTCCTCAACGCTTTTACTATGGCTAACAACTCCAGGTTGTAAATGTCGTAGTTGCGTTCCGCGGCGTTGAGTGTTGCCGAATAGTATCCCACGGGGTGTCGTTTTCCATCTGATTTCTTTTGTAGTAGCACTGCTCCTACCGCGAATCCTGACGCGTCTACTTCTAGATCGAATTGCTGTGTTTGATCTGCGTGGGCTAGTATGGGTTCCGTCGTGATCCGTTGTTTGAGTGTGTCGAATGCTGTTTGATGTCTTGTGGTCCATTGCCACGGTTCGTCTTTGCGCGTTAGTTCGTTCAGTGGTTTAGCAATGTTTGCAAAGCCTCTGATGAATTGCCTGTAAAAGTTGCAAAAACCGAGGAAGGATCGTACGTCTTTGACGGATGAGGGAGATGTCCAGTCGCGAACACCTGAAATTTTGATAGGGTCCATACGTGTTACCCCCTCTTCAAGGATTACCCCCAGGTAATCAATACTAGGGGCGTTGAATACACATTTTTCCGGTTTGAAAAAGAGATCATGATTTTGAGCGACTTCCAGGACATCGCGAACTGCTTTCTGGTGTTGTTCCAGAGTGTTATGTTGCCGTTTTGTGGCAATTGCAATGTCGTCCATGTAGACCCTAATGGTTGTGCCATTGGGTTCGTGTTTTGCTATTGTCGGTTGGTATATTTCGTTCATGAAACTCTGGAACGTTGCTGGCGAGTTGCACAGCCCAAAGTACATGACGGTTGGTTCGAAGAGTCCGCGGCGAGTCTTGAACGCGGCTTTGTGTTCGTCTCCTTCTTTTATTCGTATGTTGTTATACCCCTGTCGAACGTCCAGTTTGCTGAATATTTGGGCTCCCCCAAGATCTCGGATGAGGTCATCGATGAGGGGGAGTGGGTATTGGTTTCGTATTGTCCACTCGTTTATGCGTCGGTAGTCCTGTACAGGCCGTAGCTTTCCGTCCTTCTTTTTGATAAAGAAAAATGACGATGCGTACGGGGATTTTGATGGACGTATATATCCTTTCTCTATTTGCTCGTCAATGAAGTCGTCCAATGCTGCGTCTTCCACTCTGGTCATGGGGTATATTTTGCAGTCAATGACGTCTGGCGTGCCTTTCTTGAAGTCTATTGCGTGGTCGCAGCTTCTTTTGGGCGGGAACCTCTTTGATTCTTGTTCGCTGAATACCTTGGCGAACCTTTGGTATTCTGGTGGTATCTTGACCTCCGTAGTGTATTGCTTGGCATCTACGGCAAGTTCCACCGCCGATCTTCTTCCATATACTTGTTCCTCTAGGGTTGTCACGATTTGCTCTTTTGTTTCCTTTGTAAACATTCGTGATATTTTTGTGTCGTTTGTTGTTTCCGTCAACAGTTTGGCCAATACTGCTTTCCTGTCATTTGGGTTAACTGTTCGCAACACTATAGGAAGTTGTTTCTCATCTATAGTGGCGTGGCGCCAGCTGAACCTTGGCTCGTAAGTGGCGAGCCATGGATATCCTAGCAGAACGTCCTCTTTTCCTATGTCAGTGATGAGGAATCTCATCTCTTTTTTGGTTTGTCCTGTTTCCACATTGAGCGTGAGATAGTGTGTGATCTGTCCTGCTTTATTAGTGGTATCGTCGATGTTGTATATATTTTTCGGCTTATCTAGTGCCCTCTGTCCTAACCCCATCCTTTTTATGAAGTTTGGATGTATGAAGTTGTCAGTGGCACCGGAGTCCACCAACGCTTTGATGTCGGCCATGTTATAACTTGCGCGAATTGACACTGGTACTCTCATAGAACGGTAGCGCATAATGTACACAGAGTTACAACGTATTGCCCTCACCCAGGCCGCCGGGTTTAGGCGTTTCCAAAATCCTGTCCCATCAGCTGCTGCAGGACCAGGTCTTTGACTTCTTCGTCGTCTCCTGCTACTCCTCGTAGCCATTCCGCCGCTTTTTCCTCCTTGGTTTGTGGGACTTCTGTAGTCGCCTCCGTGGTACGTGCTTGTGTGTCGCGACGTCTGCGAGGTTGTCTGCAGTCACGACTGATATGCCCCATCTTCTGGCAGTTGTAACACTGCGTTTGACTATGGTCTCGTTTGAACTGTCTTTGAATGAATCCCCCTCGTGGTGGGAATGGTGGTCTGTTGTTCCTGGGGTGATTTGCTGTGATTTCCTCGGCTCCTGCTAGCCGTCCTCGTACACGATCTGCTGATGTGTCCATTCTATCGTCATTGAGTGGGGCGAGCAACTTAGCTAATGCTCCTCCCGTCGTACGTCCTGGCTTGAATGCGTCAAGGTTTCCCCTGACTGTTTGCATGTGAATCCATTTCTGCTGCCTTTTAAGGGCGGATTCCCTCCATTCTTCGTAGTTTCGGGGGTCGTCGTGCTGGTACATGGTTTCGTACAGCGCCCTTGGTAGCCCCTTCGTGAAGTATTTGAGCGTTTGCTCGGCATTGATATTGTACCCTGCGTGTCGAACTAGTTGTTCGAACTGGGCGATGTAGTCGTCGATCTTTCCATCTTTCATGTGTATGCCAGCGTCGAGCTGGGCTTGGGCTCGTTCCTTGCTGAGAACGTCGCCGAACTGCCTTTGAAATGCGTTGAGGAGGTTTTCCCACAACCTGTTGTCGAATTGGTTTGTCCCAGTGGCTACTTTGTTGACGAGCCATCGGCTTGCGGACATTACCCACTGGTTAACCGCGTTTCCCTGTATGTATGTGAGGAACAACATAGCTTTTTGGTACTTGTTCCTCATGGCTGAATGGTTGGCGTTAACGCCTGCGTAGACCTCCCATTGAAGGATGAACGCCTCTGCTTGTGATCTTGCTCCTGTGAATGTTGGCGGCGGGTTACCGATAAATTTGTCGTTTCCGTTTTGATTGGCTATCGCTGGTCCCCCTTGTATTGGTCCCGCTGGTGGTGGTCCTCCTGGAGGAGGTGGTCCTCCTGGAGGTGGTCCTCCTCCTCCTCCTTGTGGCCATCCGCCGTTGGGTGGTCCTCCTCCTCCTCCTGATGGTCCCCTTGCAGGTGGGAATGGTCTATTCTCGGGTGATGGTACCCGGTTCTGATTGAGCCGAAACTCGCGAAACATGTCGTTTTCTGGAATACTTGGTGCGTCGGGCACATCTGGCCCCATTGCTCGATTGGCAGCTTGTACGTCTTCTGGCTGCAACTGTTGTACGTGACCTGTTTGCTCGTTGATGACGAGTCGCGGTGGTGATACTACTGTCTGGGTAGTCATGTAGCTGAATGGTATTCCTCGAATTGGTTCGGGGATATGTAACTCAGCTGTTCGTGCGACGAGAGCGTCGATTTCTGGTGACTGCGCTGTGATTTCGGGTTCTGCTTCACTTCGTGGGGTTGGTGATCGTTCGCTGGTGTGACTTGACGGGACTGGGGTAGTTGTTCGTATTTGGAATTCGGTCCTTGGTGGGTCTGTGTCGAGGTCAAGTTCTTCCTCTTGGCCGTCTATGGCTCCTTGTTGATCAATTGGGCGCGCGTCTACCAATGGTATGTTGATGTTGAGATCGTCGGCGGCTGGTCGTGTCGCTTCAAAGTAGCTGTTGGTGTTGCTCCACCTGAGTTCGACCCAGCAACAGCGTGCTCTGTTGAACACTACTGGGTGGAAGCGCTGTGATGTGGCTGCTTCCGCGTAATATCCGGTGTTATTCTCCTCGGTCCTTCTGGTGTCTGGTACGTGTCGCCACCTTACTCGTCCCACAAGGTATCGAGTAGGTGCGTCTCGTTCTCTTGATTCGATGCGATAGGGCACGAAGTCCCAGCCGTCTTTGGTATTGAGAGTTGCCACGGCGTTCGGTTTTAGGAGAGCTTGGATTTAATGTTACGTGCGAGCGGCACGTGAGCCTGACTTAGGCAACGTAGAGTGAACGCGGTGACTCAGCAGTAGTCTTACTCAAGTACAAAGACTGAGTGACGTCTCAACGCGCGAAGGCGGAGCTGATGCTTTGTTTGTCTTGACACGCGGCCCCGAAGGACGAGAGATGAAGAGAGGAAACCGGCTTTGGATAACAGGTCGAGAGATGTACAAGAAATCCAAGCTATCGACTACATCAGTCGATAGCTTCCTTATAACACTAACGCGCGATCCGCCTTCGTCAGCGAGACCGCCACTACTACTATCTGCTGTGTAATCGTCCACTAGTAATCAGTCAGCTATTCGTAAGTCCTCAGTCATCCGTCAGTAATCGTACAGTAAGCGAACCATCAGTCATGCATCATTACAGTAATAGTCCCCTTCGATCACGTCCCATCGCTTATGGGTTAGGTCAGATACTTACTATGACCCGGGACGTTACACATGGCTTTGCTTGCCCCGCAGGCCTGATGCATAAGTGATGAGCTGCCTGCCAACTGTCAAGCAATATGATATCTTAGGTGTAAACATTGGACCGTCATGTGGCCTGTGTTTTGTCAATACCATGTCTGTATAATATATGGTTCTTATCAAATGACCATCATTGAACCTGGCACCTCACCCGCTGTGTGGAACAAATGTGTAAGCGTGAGATGCAACTCATTGAAGTGTAGGTGTCTTGCCCGCCATGTAGGACGAAGGGAGAAGTGTGAGACCTTCGAGTGGCCCGCTATTTGTATGATGCTTTACTCATATGTAGTTGTGTAACATATATTGGCAACCCTTTTCTGTCATGTTCAATGTGATCAAACAAAGAACATTCTGTGATTCATATGTGGCCTTGCCTGCCCAGCACGTCTGAGGTGGAAGGACTGGAAGCTCGGGCAGCGCACCATCTGTCAAACGCTAACAAATGTGCATAATGTATGGTATATCCTTCCTTATCTAATATGGGGCATGACATGTATGGATCACAGTACGTCATCTCTAAGATCTGGCACCTCGCGCGCTGCACTTGACAAAGATGGAAACATTTGACCTTCGTGCGGCCCACGTTTTGTCCATACCATGTCTGTATGATACTTGGTGCATATCAAATGATATGATACAAATAATTCAAATGTCTAGGTTCCATACATGAAATACATCACATTGCATATTAATTCCATCTGAGTCGAGCAATTTGCCACCCTTTAAGTAATAACATAGGTGTATCACATTTTGTTATCGCGTGGTGCATCATTGCTTATGTAGTGATGGCTATGACTTATGATCATCACAATATGTTGTTGATAACCTGGCGCCTCGCCCACCGCAGAGTTCCAAGGTGTAGGCGTGGGATATTTGAATGTGAAGCAGGTTTCGTTGATCTCAAGTTCTGGAATATGTATTGTCATCTCACATGTGTAATATGAATCAATGTAAGCCCTGTCATAGATACATGGCCTCGCCTGCCCCACATGTGTGAGGCAGAAGTGCCATGAGCTTGAGTGGCCCACCATCTGTCAGGCAATGAGACATGTGTATCACGTGTTGTTTATGAATGGTACTTGGATCACAGGTACGTCATCCAAGGCCTGGTGCCTCGCCTGCCATGCAGGGCATATGTGTAAGCATTGTACTTTCGCGCGGCCTGCCTTTGGTCAATACTGTGTCTGTATGATATTTGGTGCATATCAAATGATACAAATGATTCAAATGTCCAGGTTCCATACATGAAATACATCAAGCTACATATTCATTCCCTCCGAGTCAAGTGTGCTATGAGATACTCAACTACTACAGTGTTACTGACAAGACTCTCATTCATACTATTCATTTGTTCCCTGAGTCTGTGCATGTCATTCAGAACGCCATGTAGGACATCAGTATGGGCATCCAATACCACCGCAACCTCAGGAGACACTAGAATTGCTTGGTTAAATGGCAAGACCCATTGACATGATATGCCTCACCTGCAGGCATTTGAGGCAGGTGGATAGGGATCCTGATCCGCAGCCAAGGCACCGAAGTAGACGATGGCACAGGCAGTTCCTCCCTGCTGCCATCCTTCATTGCATGTAGATCAGTAGACATCCGCATCCATAGATGAACCACTTACCTCCATCTCCCCATCCTCTTCCTCACTTTCAGGCCAACGTCATCAGCGACAGGGGGTTGGGGATCAGCGTCGACCTCCATGTTAGTGCGCACCTATGCAGCAATGAATGATCACTTCGGAAATCACATAAATATATGCAATCACTCACCAGACTGGCGGTCCGATTGCAGGCCATGTGCTGAGATGCAGGGATGTGCTGCAGAAAGTCGTATGGGGCAGGATTCTGTACCTGCAATCAGGTTGGAAGACCGTTATACCTGCCTCATGAACACATATCAGTTTACATACCGGTTGAGCTGCTACGATAGGTGCTGAGCTAGACATCGGACCAGGCATCACACTAGCCATCAGACCAGGCGACACACTAGACATCGGGTGAGATGCATCAGTACGCTGCTAGTAGAAAGGTATGGCAAGGACATGGAAGATATATGAATATGTGGGCGTACCTTTACACCACGTGTTGCAGCAGTTGGGACAGGCATCGTGTCACGATCTGACATCGTCTCGCCTTCAGACAATGTCAAGATGCGCCGTTGCATGCATGAACACTGGAAAGACTGCCAAGATTACCCAGAAGCACACAAATGGGTAGGCAAAGATCCAGAATATGACGAAGAAGAGCAGGTATGCGCTCTAGTGTGGAGCCAAGGAACAGACGAAGAAGACTACATTGGAGAAGGAGAAGCGTTGAGGATTGCCCAACTTGTGAGTGGAATGCTAGTTCATGCAGAACCCTTTGGTGTTGGCACCTCTACTACAGGACATATGAAGACCATGTGATTATGTCACGTGAAAGTCCCAGGTCATGGCACGTATCTGACCTAAGCGATAAGTCATGGGACTTCAAGGATGGAATAGCTTTGTATAATGTGACCATGGTAGGCATGAGGTCGGAGGCGGTATTCCCGATAGCTGAAGGTCTGGACAATTCCCAGTATGGGTCGATTCTGATGGAAGGTGTTCTGATGCACTGGTATTGCGCCGAGACATTTGTTATCTTGTTATCTTGTGTTCTGATGTCATTTGTGAGTCATATGGTTGTCTTTATCTCTGACTCATGTGAGGCCGTATGCCTCATGTACTGTATGTTTCATGATAAGCCCCTGTGGCTTGATGGACAATTCTCATTGGCAGATTAGGTCGTGAGTCGCGTTTACTATAGTTCGAGCTCAGTTAGAATACTGTCTTGGAGTACTATAAGTAGTTGGCAGGTTTCGCCAATAGTCAATAGCTTAGTTGTTTTGGACATCCACCTGTATTCCTCTCAGGCATAGCCAAACATTCTTATAGCAGAGTCATTGGTCATTGTGACTATTCTTCTATCATTGTTCACTTGTGTCAAGGGTTATCTTCAAGTGACGCCGTATAAGGGGACCATCCGTGGTTATTCACCCTTTTCAAGTATTTCCTAAGTTGCAAGCCGTGCGCTTGGCTTAGAGGTGATTCAAGGAAAGCCTTTGGGTTCAAGTCGAACCAGCGATTTGTGGAATCGTGACACATCACGTGGGGCGCTGAGGATGCAGTAGAGGGTGTACGAACCCCCTGCTAACCTAGCACACTGCCTGCTGTGATGACACTCAAGGTGACCTGCTTTAGAGATGTAAGTATACATTTGCAATAATAGATACATATGCATACATACCTCTACTTGTCCGACAACAGGGGATAGGAATGCATATGTGGACTGACCACCAGCACTTGCAGTGGAGGCTGGCGGTTCGGGCGAAATGACTGGAGCTGAAATGGAACGTGGGGGTCCCATTGACTGTCCCAATTATATCAGAATACATGTCATAAACTCTAGGATGACATACGAACGCACCTGAGTAGGGCCAAGAACAGATAAGGGGACGTGGTCTAAAAAGTCAAACATGCCTGTGTCCCCAGTCGATTGGGGGGCAGGAGGCGGGCCAGGTGCTGGAAGAGGTCTGGCATCATGTTCCTATGACATATGGATCTCATAGTTAGCATATGAAGACAAGACCAATGTATTAATTACGCACGGCGACAGGAGACAGCACATAATTGAGGAAATCGAAGGGGGAGGGCTGCTCTGTCTCACCACTTGGCTGGGTGGGTCCAGCAGATCCAGAGGAAGGTGCATTGGCACCTCCTTGATGCGACTGAGCTCTCACAAGATTGGATGGTTGGGCTATATGTTTGAGGGAACAATCAAAGTACTTTGCACTTCCTTGCGATAAATATCAGGTGAAATGGCAGGCCACGCGCCAGAATAGGCAACCAATCACCAGGCTCCATTCCCTTATTGCGCAGCCGATCAGACTGTTACTCTGCTTCATAGTGAACATATACTTGCTGCTATGCCTCCACCAAAACCTCCTCAGGAGTTGACTCAGCTTGAGGTTCAACTCCTGATGACTGCTGCCAGGCTTCTTGCTGCGACCAGGATGTTTTCACCTTGCCTGCCGCCTCACGCGCAGGAGGCATACCTCATGAACAAGGTCAAGGAGGAGATCGTATGTATGCTTCTACCACATATTAACATATGCTACTGACATTGTATTACATCCAGATGTCTGTTGCCAATAACTTCAAGAAGTTCATGGCAGAGCCAAACAAGAACCTCAAGAAGCCTCGCGTCCATCCCATTATACAGGTAATGAGTAGGGAATGGAAGAAGGCTGAGGAAGAGAGTCGGATGCCTGATTGGAGTATATTCACTACTGACTACATTTCCGAGTTTTGAGCGAATCAGAGGGCCAATGAGCCGGACTGGCACTCTGACTTATCATATCTGGATCTGGGTCCTTATATGGAGGGCCTACAAGACCATAGAAGATGGTGGGAGGTCAGCCTTCCAGCCCTCCAGGATGATGAAGATGGTGCGCATTCTTCATATGCCCATAAATAGTCGTCTCATTCATTGTAAACATTACCCAGTACCTATGGACCCTCCTGCTTCGCTTCCCCTACCTCACCCGCCTGCTGCCCCAGCCAAAACTGCACCGCCTTCTACACCTGCCCCAGAAGCTCCAACTCACTCATCAAAGGGGAAGGCACGCATCATTCCACCAGCTGGCTCAAGTGATCCACGCAGCACTCTGACCGCTTTACCTACTCCAAATGCTCCACTTCTTGCGCCTGCTCCATCCACCATGCCTGCTGTGCCATATGCATTCAGAGTTCCAAGGCATTATGCGACGAATACCGAAACTGCTCAAGATGACAATGACGACATAGAAGACTTCAACACTACCCCACGCAAGGGGGGCAGTCCACCCAATGTGTCCCTTCCACAAGTACATGTAGATGATGCGTCCCCTCCACCACCAGCGCAGCGACATCGGATAGAGGTCCAGCCTCCAGTTGCAACAGGAAATGTGAGTACTTATTCATATGCTTCGTCTTTCAGATACTGATATACATCATTCTATTCATTCCAGGACCGATGTGGTCTGTGCAAAGTTCCGAAGAATAACAGGCCACAATGCATCGTGCAGACAAACTCTAAGTGCCTGACATTTGTCTGCACATTCTGCGCAGGCAGGAGGAAGCATTGCACACTGCCTGCTTCGTGGGCGCACCCAGTGGTTCGCCTTATGTCATCCCAAGGTAGTATCCCTTCGCTTTCTGGGCATTCACTATATCAGCTACTGACATCATCTGTGCAGGTGGGGCCTTGCCAGAAGAGGTTCAGGACACCTTAAATGTGTCTGATGATGGGGGCTCATCGCACCACAGCCCCATGTCCTTGCACAGTCCATCTGGTACCCCAGGTAAGTGACCATATGTCTAGGCATTCGTGTATGGCTCATTGCTCGAGGTAGGTGAAGATCTCGTGTCACGCGTGAACTCACTGGAGGGTAAGATGGACTATGTTATCCTTGTGCTCAATGCAATCGCTGGGAGACAGGGCATAGTCCCTAGCTCACTTCCAGGTTATATACAGCCTCCCCCTCCTCGTCGCTCGCCTTCCCCCAGCACTCAATCACAATCTTTGCCTGGAATCCCCATTTCATCTCTGGGGATTTCAGACCCACTCACTAACACTCCGTCTGGCTCGGGCTCGGCATCGGACCGCTCAGGTATGTGTGGACCATCTAGGCATTTTATTATAACTCACATCTTGTCAGTACATCGTGGGCGAGGCGGCGCGTCACCTGCCTCACGCAGGCGAGGCACGAGCACTGGGAGTTCAAGGATGTCTTCATCCAGCAGGCCGTAGTGCATCATTGTGTAATGGTAAATATGAATAGGGTTCTTGTATCGCTTCGGACTTACATCATGCTTGTCAATACATTGTCTGACTGCTTAAGTTTTATGAGTGAATGAAATATCGCCTTAAATATGTCGCCATGGCTCTGCATCGAACCACACACATATATATTACTATTGTATCCCTTTACGTACAGCTTACATCTTGCCAGTACATTGAGGGCAAGACAGCGCGTCGCCCACTTCGCCTGGGAGAGGCATAAGAACTGGGAGTTCAAGGATGTTGTCTATCATGTGGATGTACTGTATTATCATGTCATGTTCAATATGCATGGTTTCTTGCATTGCTGTGATCTAATGTCATACTTCCAATACATTGCTGAACTCTTGATTTGTGCACAAGGCAGTGCATCGTCCGCTCCACTTGGGCGAAGCGCCAGCGCTGTGAGTTCGAGGATGTCGTCAATCAGTGGAGGGTAGTGTATCATCATGTAGCTTTAAACATGAATGGGCTTCTTCTATTTCTGTGAACTCAAACCATGCTTTCCAAGGAATTTCTTTGACTGCTTAGCAATATGAGTGCATGAATACACATTGGCATTACCATATGACATGAGATATAGTGAAATCAGCCACATGATATGTATACTGAAATCATTCAACTTCATGGGACCATCTCCTCCACAGCCATGTCATGCATCCACGTTGAAACATGGAATATGGATCATGGATCATGACATGACATGGACCGGGACATGAAATGTGACATGACATGGAACATGGCAATGTCATAGTCATCTGATTCATGCTTGTGTTTGGTCTTGTCACACATGTCAGACCTATGTATGTGATGTGTCTAAATGCACATTTATTCTTGTGTGCCCTAATATCATATGATCATCTGCTATATAATCACTCATAGTGAAGACATGTATGTGTGCTTCACATCACCCATAACACTGCATATTATGCCACTTCACACATTCAATTCCACGGCCACATCCCACTCACCTGCTAAAACATCTACTAGCCAGGATGCTCAGCACACTGATAGTGCAACCAGTTATCAGGTCAATCAGAACATCCAGCACAGGGGGCAGCATTCTCCTGTCATGCTTTCTGATCCCAGTGATGGCTCCTCATCTGATGCTCAATCCTTCGATGAGGATGACATGTATGGATCAGATTCTGGCATTCAGTCAATCAGCATGAAACCTCACTCCAAAGAGGAGGTGACCATATCCAATGAGGTTCAGATGAATGAGGACCAGGTATGAATGGCTCGCTGGTCATCAGATGTAGATGTATCTGACACATGATATAGAACACTGAGATCAGCACTCAAGTCCAAAGAATGGACATTAGCATGGGCAATGTTTCCATCATTATGGGTGCACTTTGTGAGGCTGAAGGCATTGACATCTCATCGATTGCAAATCCAGCAGACAATCAGGCTGTTACCACATCTCACATGCCATCCTATTTGGAGGGAAGCAGTGATGGCAATGAGATTTGAGTTGTGTCAAGTCTACATTATGATGTATGCCCCATCTGTGCATGAAGCGGGTGGACCACCCAATCACAATGGTATTCAATATAGCTGATAAGGTGTTCATATACCATTCGCACACATGGTCAATTCTTATCATGCTTTGACTCATCATGAGACTGGGTTGCATGCACCCTGTCAGCTCCTTTCAATAACATAGTTTGTCTCTCCTTGGTATACAATTACCCAAGTCTCTGTATGTCTTGTTCTCTTGTTTTGCATCCCTGTTGTTCACATGCCTTCATTGCACTCCCTATGGTCCATTGTCTGCTCCTTGTATTATGCCATTCTTCATGAGCATTTCTCTATATGCTGTGTGCATAACATGCATGTCTTCAATGTCTTGTTCTCTTTCTTTACATTTACATTGTCTCCTTGTCTCTATTGTTCTTACTATGGTCCATGCACTTGTATATTATAGTACAAAGCTGTCTCAGTTCTGGCATGGTACAATATCTATTCTTATATAAATAATGCAGTTGCACTTCTGGAATGTGTTCATCCCACACACATCACATCTGCTCCAAACATCTATCCTGAATATGGCTCCCAAGACTGAGTTCTCTATCCCAATGGGAAACACTGTTAAGGTGGAGACACAGACCAAGAAGTCAAAGCGCTCCGTCTGCACCACTGAGGCTGTAGCTCCACTCCCAGCCTCCCTTCCATCTTCCAAGCTAAAGCCATCGGATCAGTCATCTGGCACTAGAGGGAAAGAGGCCACCCATGAAGGCAAGGTTACTACATCAAAGCCATCTGGCCACCCTTCACATGGGATTGAACAATCCCATCCTCTCCATTTAATAAAATCCCTTGAAGATGACATTGAAGCCTTTGACATAGATACAGGGATCACTCAAGGAAATGTAAGTCTTGCTTTGCCATCATATACATGATCATGGTACTTATTATGTGAAGACACCAATGGACCAATGGCTTGAACATCGCACCCGCTATCTCCACCTCTTGCTAGAGATGGAGGGACTGACCAAAGCACCCAAGTGTTCAATTTGCAGTGCTCCTATGAATGTCAAGTGTTCGGACTGCATTGAAGGCAACTACTTTTGTCTTCCTTGCTGCTTTAAATCACATATGAGATCTCCATTCCATCGCATCTCCACTTGGACTGGTTCACACTTTTCACCAACATCCCTTTACACACTTGGATTTAAGCTATGTCTTGGGCATGCAGGCGAACCCTGTCCCATCACAGTAGATGTATGACACTTACATCTATCTGTGTATTCTGGCACTCACTTGCATCTAGGGTATTAAGGCAGCTGAGGCGAGCTGATGTGCAAAGAAGAAAGCAAAACCATCAAGCTCTACATCACTGAGATCTGTGAATGAAGCGTCGACTGGTCTGCCTGTCGCTTCACCCACCAAGTGCATGGATGATGTTCATATATCTAACAATCTATTTGATTACCTGCAGCCTTTGGTGGATGAACATGAGAAGTCTTCCAAACATGTTCGCACAGCCAATTCAGGCAATCCACTCCTGACTGTGGTCAATCAGACTGGGGTCTTTGACATGGAAGTTTTGTTCTGTATATGCCAAAATGCAGTCCATAGAGATGAGCAGCTTCTCCAAGCTGGGCTCTTTCCATCAAGCTTCAAGCAAATTGAAACTGTGTTCACCTTCTCAGTTCTGGATGACTTTCTGATGGACAACCTGGAGTGCAAGACAACTGCACAGCAATACTATCCAAAGCTTCAATTCATAACCAACAGGGTCTTCCCTGACAGAGTCCCAGTATGTCACATTCCAGGACATGTCAGATATGCTCATCATTAATGACTGTGGCTGCATTATAGAACCTATACAAGCAGCTGCTTAGAGCCTCACGTCAATGGCGTGATCTCAGCAATAAAATGCAAAGTGGCATTGAACTCCAGCAAGATGATCCCTCTATAGATGGATCCATGGCCATATTCTGCCCTGCCTGCCCACAGCCAGGCATCAATCTCCCAGATGATTGGAAGAAGAGATATAATCAGTACGCTTGCTTCATGCATATCACATAACCCTTCACTTAGTGGATCAAAGGGATCAACTCATCAGGACCTTCATCATGGATGGCAACTTCTCTGCAGAGCATATGAAGTCCAGAACAAGGGAGAAGGACATTCCCCTTTCAGCTGGGATGGCATTCATGGTCAATTAGAGCTCATATATGGCTCATCTGAAAACTGGGAAAGAATTTGCCCAGGTATGTCATTGCCTCTCAATCCATGAGCTGACTTCACAGTCATACAGCCTAGTACATGCAACACCTACAAGGCCATTGAACAAGCATCCTCTAGGAGATCTCATCTTGATGTCACAGGCATTGGAGCAACTGCCTGCTGTCATGGCTTCTTTGTTCTTACATCTGTAGTGGATTTCCAGAAAGGAGAGAGGTATGACTCATCTATTTGCCATCTTAGAACTGGAGATAGATGGCCTCTCTTTCTTTCAGACAGATCAATATGGACTATAGTCTTTGCAAAGCTCTCTCATACAACATGGCAGAGATTCCTGTGGCTTTGGTCATGTATGACATCATGTGTCAATATGGAGTCCATCTTCAAGACAGGGTTGAGGCAAGCCCAGAGTTATCCATCTCCAGCTCCCTCGAGCTTCGCACTGGCATTGGCCTGTTCCATATTCATGGACATAAAGATTCCTGTCTTCCTAGATTTTCACCCAGCTACATTCCTGGTGCGAAGCAGGTCGATGGGGAAATCATTGAGTCTCTCTTGGCACCCCTTAATCACATCTCTCAAAGCATTCGAGGAATGTCCCTGGTTCATCAACAGGAAGTATTGGATGCACACATGAACCATTCCAATTTCAAGAAGATGATTCACATTGGTATGTATCACTCTTGCATCAAATGTGTTCCATCCTCTCATACTCATATTCTAGTTCCTTCACTTCTTAATCGCTGGAAGCGTCTCAATGCATCCATGGACATTAGTGCTGAGGCATTTGCTTCTCTGAGCAATCAATTGGAGAAACATGTCAATCAATGGCTTGTTGTTGAGAAGCATGCTCAGCAGAACAGAGCCATTGATGTCACTTTGATGGACATATATGATACCTCCACAGCAAAGTGTATGAACATTGCATATGTCATGATCTGTTTTCTAATCATCGCATTCAGCAACACCACCTGTCCCTGATGAAGATGGAGATAGGTTCACCAATGGTCAAGCATCATGGATTGCATCTGGCATCAAGATACAGGAGCTGCAGTAAGTGAAGTGATGCATGTACTCACCACTTGCTAATGTTCCATGTTCTCAGAATGATCATTAGATGTCAGCTCAGAGCACATGGCTCAATGCTGACCACTGAAGCACAATCCATTGAAAGCAAGAGGCACCGCCTGCAAAGGCTCATCGATGCATCTGAGAATCAAGCTCAATTCTTCCTCCACCAATATCTCACAGATGACTCCCCAATCTCAGCATTGGGTGATTATGAAGGGTTTGACATGGCAGGCGACCCGAACCACCCAATAGACACAGATCCTGACCATGCTGAGCCCTCCTATTACATTCATCCCAATCCTTCAGATGTCTCTTGGATTGAATCCCTCAACCCTGAGTATGTGCAACTTCTTTTGCCATCATCCCTTGGACTGGAATGGTGTATTGGCCATGGTGTACAATCCCTTGCAGTTAAGGAGGCCCGCCTACGCCATTCACAGGCCAATGATGCCATTCATAACATCCGCCTTGGACTTGGGTACAAATCTGCACTGTTTTGCACTCAAGTCCGACCTGCCAACACCCAGAAAACAAAGACCCGTGCATGGAACACCATCCACAGTGTTGATAAATCCATCCAAGAGCATGCACACATGTATTGCATGGCAAGGGATGCTTATGAGGCACTTCAGACTTTATACCCAACTGGTCCAAATCTCCCTCAGCTTTCTCCTGATGATCTTCATGTGGCAACCCTTGTGCTTGGTTCATAGAAGCGTGGACAATGCAACAGACAGCAATCCTGGATTTGGGGCTTTGGCAAGGCCTCAGATGATGATGGAACATGGATGCATGATTGTAAACCATTTATGCATTTCTCTCACATTCATCTGCTCACACTTCATATCACACAGTTGACAGGGTGCACTGGCTGTGTGCTAAAGCACAATTTGAAAGATGGTTGGAAGAGCAGGACAGTATTCATAATGAAGCTCATTGGATTCCTGCATACTTTCATACTAAGGCAGAGATATGGAGGGGCCTTATGCTCACTGCTGCACAAAGGTCACTTAAAGGGCATGAAGCATATGCATCATACCAGATGCATTCTTGGGAGGAGCTTTCTCAAAGCTCTATCCATGCTCTTTCTCCTATTACCAAGTCTCCATTAAAGCACTACAATGTGCAATCCATCCTATTGTCCTAACTGATGTGCATGTCCCTATATTGTATCTTAGTAATTTGAATCCACATCTTCTGATACCTTGTAACATTGATCACTCATGTCATTGAGTGCCATTAAATGTAGTTGATGCAAAGTCAGGCCACAATGAATCGAGCTACACACATAGCTATCATTGAAAGGAGAGCGGTCCACTTGAGACAATGTGTCAGTACATCATAAACATATTCCAAGTATGGGTAGTTCCTTGAGATATATCCATAGATCTCATTCCAATGAGGGTGGTCCACTCAAATCCATCTCTTGGTATATGGTCATGCTCCATCTCAATGTGTACATCTGTGCAAGTGATTGAGATCCATACATAGTTATAATTGCAGGAGGGCGGACCAGTCAAAATAATGGCTTGGCACACAAGCATTTCCCATATCCAGGCAATGGATAGGGATGTATTCATAGTCCTCATTGTAATGAGGGTGGACCACTCAATTCCATGTTCCATCTCATTTTGTGTATCTGTGCAATGGATTGAGATCTATACATAGCTATCATTCCAAGGCAGGTGGACCAATCAAAACAAAGGATTGGCACATAAGCATACTGTCTCATTTCCCATGTCCAGGCAATGGATAGAGATGTATTCATAGCCCTTATTGTAATGAAGGTGAGCCACTCAAACCCATGTTCCCTCTCATTTCATACATATGTGCAATTGATTGAGATCTTACATACCTATCAATTCAAGGAGGGCAGACGACTCAAAACCATGTCTTTGTGCTCCATCTCATTTTCTATATATGTGCAATGGATTGTGATATATACATACACATGATCAGTAGTGGGGTGGACCACCATATCATATGTTTGGCACATATGTACATCTGAACAATGGAGTAAGATGTATACATAGCTATGTTAGCAAGACGTGCAGTCCACTCAAAACCATGTCTTGGTACATAACCATATTCTATCCTTCTTTATGTCTGGGACATCTTTTCAGATGCATTCATAGTTATCATGGAAGGTGGATCGGGCCACCCAACAGCATGCCTTAGCACATTAGCATAGTCCATCTCAGACATGCATATCTGGGCAATGCATTGAGATGTATGCATACCTAACATAGCAGGCAGGTCAGACCACCCTACAGTATGCCTTGGTAAATTAGCATAGTTCATTGCACATATCCATATCCCAGCTATGCATCGAGCTCTGTGCATAGCCATCAATTCATATTCTATCTCATATGACTTACATCTCATACCATTGCGTGTCCATCAGATCTTATTCATCTACAATCATGTTCAAGTCATATATGAATGTTGGGTGGCTCACCTTTTCCACCAATGTTCTCTGGAGCATTGAGTGTCAATAGATATATACACAGATATTATAGCAATTGGGGTGGTCCACCTAAAAGTGTGGCTTGCTACATAAGCATAGTCCATCTCCATCTATATTAGTTGGTAATCGATTGAGATGTATACCATTCTATCCTAGCAATTCTGTATGTGCATGCAATGGATGGATCTGTATACCTTGCTATGATAGTAAGTAGGGTGATCCATCAGGAAGCAGGTCTTGGCACATTTCAATAATGCATTGAGATCCAGACATCGCTATCATAGCACAAATGTCTGTTCACCCAACAGTATGCCTTTGAACATTAACACACCTGAACAATGCATTGAGATTAAACAACTATCATGGCTGGAAGGGCGGTCCACCTGACAGTATGTCTTTCATACCTTTGCATAGTCCCTCTCACTCCATTTATGTTTGCAAAGTATTGAGGTGTACAAATCATAACAAGTATGTTACGCTCAGACCCTGCTCAAACTGCCACAAGCCACAAGCAATGCTGATGCCTCCACGAACATTGGAAGAACTGCCATGATTACCCAGAGGCGCATACCTGGGAGGCACGTGATCAAGCAGACATCGAAGAAGAAGAGGCCATACGTGCACTCATAGCGGCAGAAGATGACAGTTACCTTGCCTATGATGAGGCGTGCAAAGTCTGCCAGCTCGTGAGTAATATGATCACTCGCGGTAGAGTCCCAGATGCTGGCAGGAAGGTTATTACAGGACGGATGAGGGTCACGTGACATGGTCATGTGATAAAGTCCCAGGTCATGGAGCTGACCTAATCGATAAGTCACGGGACTTGAAGGATGGAAGAATGGTCCCGGGTCACAGTACGTATCTGACCTAACCCATAACTCAGGGGACGCCGATGAAGTAGCCAGTGGAACTTGGCGGAAGACAGTTGTGTCCTGAAGACGACCAACAATGACAGATTGCGATTGCGTGGTGTAAGACCAGTGGCTTGATGTTGGGACACACTCCAGCGGGCCATGGCTTGATGTTGGAACGGAATCCAGCGGGCCGGGTTTGATCCCCTTTTGGGTATGTGTTCAAGATGGGTTAGTCCAAGGAGCACCTGTGTTAGCGCCGAGCCATTGCTTACTGACGCATTATTATGGCTTACTGTTGTGGATGACAATTTCCCCTATGCTTACTCGTTCGCTGATGCATGCTTTGTGATGCTCAGTCATGTTCTCACTCATTATGCTTACTGATGTGATTAGACGTTCACTTATTGATGTGTGAGTAATCCTTTATGATCTTTACTCATACTATATGTGTCGGCTTCATACACTGATGGACACTTACTATAAATACTATACAAGTTGCGCTATGGTTCGCTAGCTTAGTTGTCTTGAAATCCACCTGTACTCTTCTCAGGAAGTTCAGACAGTCTTATAGCAGAGTCATTGTTCATTGTGACTATCTTGTTGCCTCCTTGTAATGAACCTCAAGCTAGGCGGTCTTAGGGCACCTTCTTGGTTATTTGCCCCTTTTCAAGACGTTCAAGTTGCTCCTGAGTTCAGAAGCCGTGCGCTTTGCTCAGTGCTGAAGCAAGGAAGACCCATCGGATCCAAGTCAGATCAACGTTCAGTGGAAATGTTACAAAGTAGGATGTTTGACCTGAAAGTATGTCCTTGTGCATTCACATAATGAATTGAGATCCATGCCTCACTATCAGAGCAAGCAGGTCGGACCACTCAACAATGTGGCTTGGTATATTAAAATACCTGAACAATACATTGAAATATATACATAGCTATTATATCAAGAGGGGCAGATCATCCTACAGTATGTCTTATTTGCATAGTTTATCTCATCTCTTAAAGTCTGAGTAATGGACTGAGATACCTTCATTGTTATCATAGCAAGTATGTTAGACTCTGACTGCACAAGAGTATGCCTTGGTACATTAGCCATTAGTGTAGTTCATCTCAGGCATGCATATCTGAGCCATGCATTGGTATATTGGCAAAGCCTATCTAACACTTCCATATCTGAGCCATGACTTCATTGCAAGCAGGTAAGTTCACACTAAGACATTCCTAGGTATACATGTATAGTCCATCTCACATATGCATATCTGAGCATTTGATTCAGCTCTGTACATAGCCATCCATTCAACTTCTATATCATATTGTCTTTATTCCATACAATGATATGTTCATCACATACCATTTATCATAGCATGTCTTGTGTATGCCCTCAGTCTCATTCCTTGATCAGATCGACCATATATACCTCCCACACATTGATCACAAAGCATGTACTTTGCTATGCTCATTTCCAGTCATATATGGACGTTGGGTGGCCTGCCTGTACGTCGTGGACACCTTGTATATCATACAAACTATTAAATCAATGTTTCTAACTAAGTAACGATGGCAGGCCGCCCGCCATTTCAGCCAACATTAGCTGAAGTATCATGTCCAGTCATATATGGGTGTTGGGTGTCCCGCCTGTACATCCTCCATATCACCCACACTCTTATATGACCGTTTCACATCAAATAATGCTGGCGGACCACCCGCCGTTTCAGCCGACGTCGGCTGGAGTATTAATTACCTAAGACTCTAAGCGTCAGATGGAGTATCAAATACATAAGCCACCGCTATCCATCATGTGTTACTCTCTGCTTGTCATTTCTTGCATCTCACTCAAACTCTCTGTTGCTGTGACTCTACCTTCACCAACAGACCAGCAATATCTTTGGACTTAACCCTTGTGGCTGTCAGACTAGTTGCCACAAGGATTCCATATTGTTATCATGGATCTCTCAGAGTTGGCAGAAGACCCCTCAACTTCTAACAATTTCTATCTCCACAAATATCTTCATATTTTTAACTATTTTATTTATTGCAGAACTCCAAATAAGTCAATTTTGAAGTCAAACTGCCTCAAAATTGACTTATTTGGAGTCCTGCAATAAAATAGTTAAACATATAAAAATATTTGTGAAGATAGAAAATGTTAGAAGTCAAGGGGTTTTCTGCCAACTCTAAGAGATCCCATCAAATATTTCTGAGCTATTGAGTAAACATTAAAAGAGCCCAAGTCAAGTCATGGCAACACTAATTATTAACAGCTAAGGAGTTGTCTGTCTATCAGTTGCATTGCTAGCCTTATCATGTACTTTGGCAAATGTCCCTGCAACACTGTAGCATCTGATGCTTAGTCAGAAAGTCTCCAAGGTGAAGTTGATATACATGCATTGACTCAAGTTAAAATTGATGATCACAAATTCACATAATGATTTACTCAGCAGACATACACTGAAAAGCCAGAAAGCATTGAGAGATCTCAACATTCACAATGTGCCAGCAAACATAATAAACACCTAAAACTATAGGAGAGCCTCAGATAACTTGGCATAGAGCCTACTACTTCTTCCTTCTCAACTTCAGACTTTTCAGGAACTGACTTCAAAAACTTAACAATCTTCTCTATTCACTTGTGTCAATGAAAGATTGAGTTGGTACTGAAACTTTGATAAGATATTAGTGTAGCAGAGAGAAGAATGAACAAACCAATATCAGTAGCCATAATAAACCCTGAAAATTGTTTAACAGAGTTCTCAGGAGAAACTTCCTTGAGATATTCCAGAATCTTTGAGTCAATATTTTCCCCTTGATAGCTTTGCTCAGCTTGGAATAGAGCTGATTGTGAGTCAATTGAATGTCGTGGAAACATGGCTTGCTTCAAGATAAGAATAATAGCTTTCAAAAAGGTTAAATACACTCAAAAATAGTTAAAGGAGAATACCAATGATCAGATGATGTTGGCTAGAACCATTGAGAATAAGCTAGAAAATTATGATCAGCCATAGAGACAATCAGCATAAGAGAAATAGAACATTTTGAATTGCAGGCAGTGACTTGAAAAGATTGATCTTATTAAGAAGTGAGAGTTTCCCCTTGAAACAGTAATTGTACTATGTACACTTACATACTGAAAAACTTAAGTAAGAACATCAACTGAGTTAAAAATAGAGCATACACACATTCTAGTAAGTCAGAGATATACATGATTGGTGAAGAGGCAATGATGGACACCATTAGGAAGCAAAAACAAAACAGGGAACACATCCACTCACATTCTGAAGAATCACAGCAGATGTTGTAAACACACTAAAAATGCAGTGAGGAACCACAGCCACTCACAAACTGAAGAGGCAAGGACAGGTGCCATCAGCAGGCTAGAACTGCAGTGAGGTACAACAGCCACTCACATCCTGAAGAGGCAAGGACAGGTGTCATCAGCAGGCTAGAAATGCAGTGAGACATCATAGCCACTAACTTCCTAAAGAGGCAAGGATAGGTGTCATCAGCAGGCTAGAATTACAGTGAGGCACAACAGCTACTCACTCTCTGCAGAGGCAAGGACAGGTGTCATCAGCAGGCTAGAAATGCAGTGAGGCACCACAGCCACTCACATACTGGAGAGACAAGGATAGGTGTCATCAGCAGGCTAGAAATGTAGTGAGGCATCACAACCACTCACAGTCTGAAGAGGCAAGGACAAGTGTCATCAGCAGGCTAGAAATGCAGTGAGGCATAACAGCCACTCACAGTCTGGAGAGGCAAGGACAGGTGTCATCAGCAGGCTAGAAATGCAGTGAGGCACAACAGCCACTCACTTCCTGGAGAGGTAAGGACAGGTGTCATCAGCAGCCAGAAATGCAATGAGGTACAACAGCCACTCACTCTCTGAAGAGGCAAGGACAGGTGTTATCAGCAGGCTAGAAATGCAGTGAGGAATCACAGCCACTCACTTCCTAGAGAGGCAAGGATAGGTGTCATCAGCAGGCTAGAAATGCAGTGAGGCACCACAGCCACTCACAAACTGGAGAGGCAAGGACAGGTGTCATCAGCAGGCTAGAAATGCAGTGAGGCACCACAGCCACTCACAAACTGGAGAGGCAAGGACAGGTGTCATCAGCAGGCTAGAAATGCAGTGAGGCACCACAGCCACTCACTCTCTGAAGAGGCAAGGATAGGTGTCATCAGCAGGCTAGAAATGCAGTGAGGCACCACAGCCACTCACAGACTGGAGAGGTAAGGACAGGTGTCATCAGCAGGCTAGAAATGCAGTGAGGCACCACAGCCACTCACCAACTGGAGAGGCAAGGACAAGTGTCATCAGCAGGCTAGAAATGCAGTAAGGCACCACAGCCACTCACTTCCTGGAGAGGTAAGGACAGGTGTCATCAGCAGGCTAGAAATGCAGTGAGGCACCACAGCCACTCACCCACTGGAGAGGCAAGGATAAGGGTCATCAGGTTAGAGACACAAAAACACACTACACCACTCACAGTCTGGAGAGCCAAACATAGCTATAATCAACAAGCTAGAAACACAACGAAAACCAATACATCCACTTACATACTGAAGAGGAGATTACAAGCATTGTTCGTTTTGTCAATCCAAAAAGCACAAGTAACGGCTTGCACTCACAAACTAGGAGTTGGTTAGCATGTCACATCATCAGATATAAACAGTGATTAAGAGCTTATAAACACTTGCCCAAATGTATGGAAATGGAATAAGACATTCCCGAATTACATTGTCCACCTCGAACTCGGTCATGCTATGGACACTGCAATTTCTGCTGAGATTGTCACTCGCTTCACCCATTGACGTGTACACTCACCGGCTCAATGCGGTTTTAACACTCAATTCTATATTACCCCTCTGCACAGCTAGGAGCATCAATGCAACGGTATCCTCGTTCAGTGCGGCAGCCGTCTCCTCGACGAGACTATCACAGCGGCTATCTTTCATGTGCATTTCTGCCGAAGTACATTAACGTGTGAACTTGGCATATAAGTCTGGTCTCACTCTCTAATCGCACATATCTCGCATTATCACCGAGGGGACGCAGATAGTGATCTTGAAATAGTGTCTCCGCCACTTGATTTCCATCTCTACCTGGGTATAAATCCGGGTAATCCGACACGTCCATTTTGACATTGCGTAGGAACTGGTCATATTTCGTGAACACTGCAATAACGGGAACTTCAAAGCGGCGGATTAAATTTAGTCATAAATGTTTGTAAGGACGCACCATTCGGGTCGGGGCAAATCTTGTCGTAAAATTCCAGATCGAGCGCTGGTCGATGGTTGTCCATTGGGACGCAGTACCTCAAAACATGACGGTCAGTTGTCGTAATTGTGAAATCCGGGAGTCCAAACCATATCGCATGCAATTTGTCTCGCAGTCTCTCTTCTCTACACTTCCGTCGGATGAATTCTTTCAAGGTCTCGAGTTCCTTTGTGTCACCACACTCTATTCCCCTAGAATCGTGAAAAACATAACCCCGATGGTTGAAGAACTTAAGTTCGTCGTCGATCTCGTGCTCGCCACGCTGGCTTCGTGTTAGTTTGCGCAACCTAAGAGAAGTAGCACTTTAACGAACATCCATGGACGGGTCAAGTTTAACCTTGTTGACGGTGAGATCATACTCGCTGACAAAAGGCTTGAACCACGTACCCTCTCGTGTCCACGGTAAATAATGGGACTCTCCGTCGTTTCACAGACCCGTTGTAAGATCGAAGTCTTTCCTGCGTTTGCCCTTCCTACAACAAGCACTCGAAACACGAACATTGGAATCTGAGGGCGGGTTTGTTCAGTGTCCATTGGTGCGATCAGTACTATGGAGTTTGTGAAGTTGTTGATCGATTTGCTCCCATGCTCGATCGATGGTTGAAATCACGTGCCCTTTCTCACGCCAACTTTTCCGTTTTATCCACCGGACCGACAAGCTCGCTCACGCTAGCATAAGCACCAATTCCGTCTCTCTGACTGGACTTGAAGTCCTTCTAGATCTCGTTGGCTATTCCAATCAAAGTGATATGCCACCGGCTTATCCCATGTCTGAAACCTGAAACCCCATTACATCCAACGCAATCGGAGATTGCATGAGAACAAGTTCATTTGCCTCTTTACCATTAATCCTCAACGACTTGTACTTCCGCCCGCCCGGAGATGATACACAATGGTTGCCTAGTAGGGGAAAAGTTACGGTAATTGTTATAACGTTGAGAAATAAGAAACGCGCTATTCACACGGGAATGATATTAGTAACCGCCACTCGTGATCAATACACACCTTCAACCAGATCTTGATTACAACCCATGCCACCGAAAGTCTACTCACATTCGCGTTGATCCGAGAAATCTGGCGGATGCATCTGGCTCCTCGAGGCGATATCGACCGGAGCGTAGATGTATGGGATGGGATGTGAAGGCATTTTGATCAAGTCAGACCAACATCAGAACGGGCGATCTCATCCACGACCGCACGCACCTCGTTCGTGTGCCTTGTAACCGACGGCTAGAGTCCCACGAAGCAAAGTCGAGGAAATCGAAGTGCTCATCCAGGCTCCTCACAAAACTAGCTTTACCTCCCGTGCAGTGTGATGAGTTCTTGGACAGCGTATACGATAGTGCGTCGATTGCAGAGGTCCAGTCGTCGCCTTCCGTTTACCAGAATTTTGATCTGGCCCAGGCACCACTTGCTCGCGCTTCATGAAGCAAGTTACGTCCTTGTTGAGAGAAAATGTGAAACAATTGCGGAAAGAAGTGGAAAGGTTGAGTCCTTCCCAACAAGCCAGTAAATACGAAGATCGCATTATCGTCGTCTGATCGGATATTGGTCAGGAAGAGTGTCGTAGTGTTCGTGGGAATGAACAATTGAGCGTAGTCGAGCATCCTCGAAGTAGATTTTGAGTGAGTGTCGTCGGCAACCCATCCCCTACCCTACTTGAACCTGCACGAACGTAACCAACATTTCAGAATACCTGGACGTAAGCGTAAATCAGGATTAAAACCCACGGGGCTTACGAGGTGCTGTCATCGTCGGTGAGGGGAGCGATAACATGCTGCGGAACAGCCACAGAGGCCAGTTCCGTATCGAATCCAGTAACCCCCTTCAGCATAACTCCTGTAATTAATGAGGCTGGATAAGTGCCGACGATGATGTTCATTTCTGCATTAATTGTTGGAAGGATATCTCAGCCAGATGTAGACGCTACGAACCAACAATATTCTTCCACATAAGGAGCTATCCTCGTTTGGCCACGTTCGGCGCAGAAATCCCCCGAAAGTACTTCTTTGTGATCTCGCACCGTACTTTGAACTATGCCAGGTATTTGTCCAGGGTCTGAAGAGGATCCGACCCAGAACTGCACGAAAACTATCCTAAGTATGAAGCGTCAAACACTGCCAGAAACGGGCAGGGAATAGCTACCTAGATGAAGCAGCCAGGAATCGAAACACGCTCGTGATCCTTGTCATCGCATCCCGAGCAGTGCTGATTGTCCTCGTCTTGTTCATACGGGCACTAAACCTTGACCAAGTATGTTAACGAAACGCCAAACCAAGCAAAACCGAAACACTGAAAACTTACAAGGTATGAAATAGCGCAGTGTACAAGGTCTCGGGCTGTTTCAGAGACCTGCCTTTTCTCTGCACCCGGCCGGTTTCTTTGCCCACTCGGCGCGCGTCATACCGGCGGTCTGCCTCGAGTGAGGTAACATCCGGTATCTCCTTCTCGGCTGCGCAGGGTCTACTCGACAGAAATGAAAGACACACCGATACCGTATGTCCGGAAGGGAGGCGGCATGACCACTTAGCACGGTGCCGTCACAGGTAGTTTCGCTCGCTCGCTCGCACTGCGCTGTCCAACGCGACGGAGAAGCCCATGGGATGGCCGGGACCGAGGACGAAGTCCTGCCTTTCGATATTGGAGCTGTTAATCGCGCGCAACAGGGTCGATCGCGACGGTACCGGACGACAACGATACGTTGGAGGAGTCGGATGAGCCCATCGCGCCCGCCAGACGCACGCGTGGCCTCAATAAACACGTAAGGCGCGAGGGGGTCCGAAAAGGTGAGGCGGAGGTAGCCGCAGTGGGAGGCTGCGTTTCGAGTGTTAGGAGGGTTGTGGAAGAAAGAAGCTGGTGCTACGCACTGGCACTCCAATCTGCGAGGATGGATCCTCCATCGATCGCATCTATGCGTAGGTGGTAATAGCTGAGCTCGTCCTCGAGGCTGAAGCGCACCCCGGCGTGTGCGGAGTCGCTCTGGACTTTGCCTGCATCCGGGACGAGGACCAATGCGCTCTCATATATCCAGGTGGCGGGTTGATGGGTCCCCGGAAGCCGTGTATCTTGTTGTCAGTATAATTAAACGGCGTGACTGACGCAAAGGTCTCGCAGGACTGACTCACTGAGCAGCCCAGCGAGTCATGGGTATCGACCGCGCAGTCGATGGGATCATACCCCCAGAGCCGATAAGCGGGAGCTCAATGTTCCCAATCGGTTGAGCAGACAGATGTTTGTTCCCAGTACTCGCCATCGAATTGTTAGACGGAAGTCTCGGAACGGAAAACGGAGGGCGCTTCAATCACCCGTGATCGCGTAATCCCCCGCATTGAATTCTCCAGCATGTCGACTCTCCCAAGCATCTTTGCTTCTCTCAGTCGTTCCCCCCGGCGACCACCCTGCCTTTTACACTCACGACGATCGCGAGCTTCAATCAGCCCCGCCGCCGCTGCTTTTCCGTCAAGCCTTCACACCCTTCGTCAGCATGTGCCATATATGCGGTCAACGCCTCCCCCAGTCGCTCAGCTCCGCCACTCAATCGCCGATGGGCCAGTTTGTTAATGCGTGGACCCCAGATAACTCCCTACCGTGCTAGGAGGATCTCGAAGAAGATGAAAGGAATAATAACTAGGAACAAGAGCGCGACCGATGGATTCTTATCGGAAGCGAGTACGGTCGGCCACCCATGGGTGCAAGCATGGGTGCTAACAGGAAGTGCGTGAGTGAGCGCCGACATCATGCCGCTGCGTCTCTTACGCCCTCATTCGATCTTCTTCCCGAAGGGTATGCTCTCTGCTACGACACACGTCACCAGTGCAGTGGCCGTGAAAGTCCTGTTCAATTCTAACGAAAGAACTGGGACGAAACGAAGCGGAAGCACGGCGGCGATGATGAGGAGCATGTGCAAGACTTTAATCGCATACAGTCCCAGGTGAGTTGTACACCACTTTCTTCATCCACTAGCTTGCCTCCTGAACGCGGCATCGGGATGCGTGATTCACCTGTACATTCGCAGCGAGCACAAGCACAACAACAATTATTCAACGACACCGAGCCAAGGCTCCGCGGACTTGCTCTGCACATTCGATGCAGCAAGCTTCAAGAACACGCTAGAACAGCGTATACCGACCTTACCAGTGCGTCATCTTGGCGCTCATCAGACGCGTGCACTCAGATCCAGATTCCTGACATCAGTTGTTGACTTCCTGTGACAGCCAAGGTAATTTAGGGAACGACTTCCAGTGGTCTGGAGCTCCTGATGCTATTGAGTTTGTTTCATAGTTTTCGTCTTGGCTGCACAGCCTCCCGCATCAGTCTCGCTCGCACCAGGTCTCATAATATTCTATCCAGCTTGACCCCGTTCATATATTCAGTCTGCTCAACATTCGAGTTCGCCGCAACACGTACAGGTATGCATTATTCCTCAGCTCTGTTCGGCTCGGCGCGTATCTCATGCTTAAGCTCATACTAGATTCCTCACTGGCGAGCTGGTTCAGTTAATGCTCGCCAAGTTCCCGTATTTCGTTCCGCCTGCGAACTTGAAAACCGATAGAGTGGCAATACGAGAAGCCTGCGAGTGGTGAAGGTTGCTGTTCAGAGTGGGTGCACCAGGGCTTTGGTCACGGCATCCAACGTGGACCAGACGGTCAGTGCCTATGATAGAAGCGGGAGCGACTTTTTACACTTTCAGAAATGATTGATTGACTCTCGGGTGTAGCCGAAAAGTTATATACAAAAAAAGGACCTATGATTCTGGTTCGCCTCCTGTGCCCCACGCGCGCCGAAAAGGTTGCGCTACATGGCGGCGGCGAGTGAGGCGTCCGAGGACTGTCCCAATGCTAAGTCTAGCAAGAGTCCGAGTCCGGCCGATTGCTCGCAGAATATCTTCATCTGCTTCGTGACAAACGCTTCAGGCGGCGCGAGCCGCGCTTCTGGGCGTCAGTGTCGAGAGTGGTGATGTAGAAGGATATCGGGCGCGGGCGTTGGTTTCGGTGGGGTTGTGTTGGGTGTGGGTGCTCGCGGTGGCTAGTATTGGGGTTGGAGGACCTCGAGGATGCGGTCTTCGACATCGAGGAAGAAGTGGTCGATAAGCCCTTGGATGTGCGCATGAGCATGCGCAGACGGAGGTTCATCACCATGAACCATGACTGGAACGTGGGGGGATGATGACACTCTGCTGTTCGTTAGATCATGTCATTCACTAATGGGAAGGGGTAACGACGCACCTTGGGCCCAAAACTCGCGGTCCTCCTCCGCACAACCAGCAGTCCAGCACATAGCTGTTCATATAGTGCCAACATGCGCCGCGCTACCATACCCAAGCACGCCAAAGACTTTGAGAAACACTCTCATTGCCGTCGGCGATTGCTTCAGCTTGCGCGTGAGCCACGACTTCTCTGGTAGTGGTGCCTTTGCATGCTGGTACGGTTTGGTCAGGCCAGGGTACGGTTTCGATGCGGGCGCGGAAGCATACTATCAAAGTAAATATGCATGTCGTTGAATGCATAGAGGACACCAAAAGTGCCGCACTGCATGAGATTCAGAGCGCAGGAGGTCTTGGGTTCCAGCGCGGCTACGGGGGATACATCGGGCCGTCGGGCTGAGATATATGAACAGTTATACTTTTTGGAAGTGGCGCAACTGCTCTCTACTACTCCAGCGCTCACTCGCTCATTGGCTACTCTGTCTCTGACCAGTGCCACCTTTCTCAAGGCCTTCTATCTCCACATATGATCCACAAAGCGCATTTCTTTGCTTCTTGTTCAAGTTTGGAATGCATCTCGGTCAGCTAAACCATCTTCTTCGATCCAATCACCGCGGGTGTCGAAGTGTATAATCTTTCTCCCCGGGATGGCCTTCAGGGAGATCATGCTGCGACGGAGGCTTAATGGGATGAAATGCAGACTATGGCACGAAGGAAGCTTGCCCAACCCTCGAGACAATGCGAAAGTAGAAAACGTGAACACTACTGAAACAGGCATAGGCGCAACGAGTTAAGGAGCTCGCAGGTTCTTACGTATGTATCCTACAGGGATTTATCCGTGTTTCTCGTTTAAATAGACGGCGAGTAAGAAGAAGCCCCACAAGGCCCATCGATGACTAGCCTCCCTACAACACTGTTCACGCTCCTAGCAGGACTTTCCCTCCTCGCTTTTATCCACCTTCGCCGTCGTGGCAGCTCCCTTGCACACCTCAGAGGACCGCAATCATCTTCGTTTTGGCTAGGCATGATGCACTAATTCCACGCCATGTGGACATCGCACTCATTACATGATTTCGCAGGTAACGATGCCGACATTCGATACCAAGATGAAGTAGGGGACTGCGAGCTTAAGTGGATGCGCGAATATGGTAGTGCGTGGCGTCGTGCTGGATGCTTTAGCGTAAGTGTAAGCTACTCGCAGATCGTTCTCCTATTTATCGGAACCACAGATAGATCGCTTAATGTTGGCCGACCCAAAAGCGATCAAATACATCCTGCACTCCCCTGGATATCGTTTCCACAAAGCGATAGCGGTAACCCAGTTAAATAAGATTGTGGCAGGAAACGGATTGGTTGCTGCCCACGGTTTGTGCCCCTTTGGACGGTTTTATGCTTTCAACTCATAGATTTAGCTCTACAGACCAGGCTCATCACCGTCAGCGGAAGATTATGACCCCAGCTTTCAGTCCTCTTCAGGTGCAATCCTTCCTTCCATTGTTCCACAAGACGGCGTCAAAGGTTTGACATTTGAAGATGAACTTGGGGGATGCGTCGTGATTTGATGGCATATAGCTTGTCCAAAAGTGGAAAGAAGTCATTGCTGCCGACCCATCTGGACAGCCAATTGTGAACGTGACTGGGTGGTTCTCACGCGCGGCACTCGACGTTATTGGAGAAGGTTTGTCTCGTACTTCTGCTGCTCTGACGTGGCATACTAACTGTAAACCTAAAGCCGGTTTCGACTTCCAATTCGGGTCGCTCGACGACATGAAGAACTCACTGGCTTTGCGAAATGAAGATATGTTGTAAGGCGTAACATCTTTATCTACTTTTATGTATGATGATATATCACTGTCATAGCATCGAATCCTCGCTGTACCCTCCTTGGTACGATATCATCTTCAAGGAGACCTGGAAGTACATCCCAGGACCACTGCTCGAATATGTCCGCTACTTGCCTACGCGCGAGTATCGCGGATTCCGTTCCTGGCTGGACAATGTCCGCGAATTTTCTAGGGGACTGATCAAGCAGAGTATGATCAGAGGTGACGGGAACGACATCATGAGCGTGCTTTTGCGCGCGAACGGATCCTCCAACCCCAAGGACAAGATGCTTGATGATGAGTTGGTCGATCAAGTCGCGTACGTCACATGATTGACAGAGGGCACTATTTCGCTTACGTTGACTACAGCACGTTTCTTTCTGCGGGGCATGAAACTTCTGCCAAAGCTTTGTTGTGGTACTTCTACGCAATTGCAAAGCATCCTGAGGCTCAGGCACGCATCCGAGAAGAGATCGCACTTGTCCGTGCCAGAGACACTGGAGAGGAGTTCACCGTCGCAAATCTCGATGGTATGGTATATACCTTGGCTACGATAAAGGTGGCGTTTTGATTTTTACCTTTTTTGTGCTCCGGTTGTTGTTGCTTACGAGGTGCAGGAGTCGATGAGACTCCATCCCATCCTCTGGAACATTGTCAGGATAGCGGGTCGGGACGATATAGTTCCATTGGCTTTCCCGATCACGACTAAGTCTGGCGAACGAATTATATCAATTCCCATCAAGAAGGGGACACCAATTGATATTTCTACAATCGCCTATAATCGGTAAATCTGATTTCGCCGATATCGCATTGTGTGGGCAGGTAGCTGAATAGGAACCCAGTCTCCCAAATGTGTGGGGTGAGGATGCGGACGAGTGGAACCCAGAGCGCTTCCTAGATCCGCAGAGGGATGTTAAAGAAGCATCGTCCAATATCGGGCTGTTTAGCAACTCGTGAGTACATTTCCACCATAATCGTAACCACATTTGACTTACAACTTTCTCCAGGATGAGCTTCTGTATGTACTTAAATGACTCAAACTAATGTGCATCTTTTGATACCTGAGCTTTCTAGCAACCGGCACTCGTGGATGCATTGGCTGGCGATTCTCGTGAGTTTCGTCCGGGTAGCTCAGTGCTACGAGCTGAGACTGTTTGCAGAATTCTTGAGATCCAGATCATAATTGTGGCGCTCTTGGAGAATTTTGAATTTTCGCTTCCTCCCCAAAATGAGAAAACAAAGATCTGTCGTAGGCCGTGTCAAATTATGTTACCCCAGGCTGGTGGAGAGAAGGGAGTTTGGATGGGTCTTCATATCAAGTGGGTAAATTGACAGACTGTAGTCGACCCAGATCTGTGCTGTACTGCTTTACCTGTTGAGCCTTTGTGACTGAACAATACAGGTCGAAATACATCAAACATCGAAGCCGGAAGAGGGCCAGACAGGTGACTTCTTTCCTACAAAACAGCCCCTTAACCAAGATTACCACACTGGCCCTGAGATTGGACAGTATTGACCTAACAACGAAGCAACTATTCTCTTGTGTAAGCATTTCATGTCTGGATCATCACTTTGCAAGGCGCTTCGGTCAATGCTTGCTACATTCCTATAATCTCATTCCACCTCCGAACTTGAACACCGTGAGTGGCAATATAAGTGGTGCAGGCTGCCCTTCATAGTGGTAGCACCATACCAGTAGTGGTCATGGCCCTGGTCACTGCATCTGGTGGGGGCAACTTGCTAAAACATCTTGATTTGCCTTTCTGTTGTAGCCAAAAAGTCATGCGAAACTAAAGACCATCAAAAATGGGTCTTTCATGGCTCTGGAGTCTGGACCGCACTGTAGCGCTGAGGGGATGCTTTAAGAAATACTGTAAAGAGGGTGACTACATGTTTACGTAAACCGCACTGTAGTTGTCGTTGTATCAAGGCTCAGGCTGTACATCAAGGCACATATACATGTCAGTTTTCGGTTTATTCTTTCGCTGGTAGATGTTGACGCATTTTCTGCAGTCCGAAATGTCGTCGTTGGGAGTGGTTACAGGCACTGCCATTGATTTGGCCAAGAGGGCCGCCGCCGGTCAGGCCTTGCAGTACTTCCGAAGTCACGGAATTCCTGAGCAGTCTGTGAGTAGTAGTAAATCCTTATTGATGCCTCATCCCCAACATCCTGAGCCCTTCTCTATTCCTATAGTTCTCGCTCTTTGACAGCCATGTTGATCACATCTGTCACACTAGCAAGACGTAGTTCTTTTTTTGGTTTTGGTTTTCTATACCTATCTATGATGTCCATTTGGTCTGTATGCAAGGGGTCAGGAGATCGCGAATCCAACCCAGCAATTTGTACCTTGCAAGCGCGTCATCTTGCGCTCATCAGATTCGCGTATTCTCAGATCTGGACCTCTGACATCAGCTGTTATCTTCCTGTAACAGCTTCCTGGCAGGGGTCTGGAGCTCTAAATTCCTTCAAGTTTATTTAATTGTTTTCGTCGTGGGTGCACAGCCTCGGATTCTATACACAAGCTTGGTTCTGGCGAGAAAAGAGGGGTCAAAATGAGCGGACTGTAACTTGTATCACATCAGTGTCTTGGCGCTTGCACCAGTCTCATGCAGCATGTTCCCCAGATCTACGATTTATCCAGCTTAAGCACGCTCCTATATTCACAATCCTCTAGACAGTCCGCTGTTCTCAAAATTCGAGTTCGCCGCAATGCGCAGTTCTGTACCGTAGTATGCATTCAAGTTGTTTCCCGGCTCTGTTCGGTCTCGCAAGAGTATCTCATGGTAGAATCCTCACTTTTCGAGTCGCTTAATCAATACTCGCCACATTCCCATATTTCGTTCCGCCTGCGAACTTGAACACCGACAGTCGAGTAGCTACTACAAGGGGCCACGGCTGTTATTCAACACCACAGGGCCCAGATGGCCAGTGCGTAGAGGCGAGAGTACCTGGTTACATTTCAGAAATGTCTTGATGGACCTTCGGGCGCGGCCGAAAAGTATGGGCCGAAATACATAAACACCATCAAAAGTGGACCTAATATGATGGTTCTGGATTCACTGTAGCGCTTGAGAGAACACTTTAAGAAATAACTTACAGGGATGGACTGCGTATTTAAACCACGCTGTGGTTGTCGTTGAGTGGTACTGTATGACCTTGGCAACACAAGTGAAAGGTCATCCGGTGATAGTATTTTACCTTTCTCCCATAGATTACATCTTCCCAGTAACCTAGACCTAGACCTGACCACACATTGCCTAGATATGCTCCTTCTTCACCAGTTCACCCGTCTCCGAACTGGACAACGGATTTCGACTCGGACGCTCGTATCAGACAACCACTTATTGTCAATGACGATGCCAAACGTATCCGAGGAAAGTTGTAATCTGAGTAACGCGGTACGTTAGCATCGCCTCCAGAGAGACAAACGGGAAGCCAGTACCAATAGCAGAACCTTCTGAGAGCGAAGAAAAAATATTAGCAAGGAAGACACAGAAGAAGGCAAAGGGTAAATGCACACCTTTGTTGAGAATGAGCTGCTTGCTACTGCATACTAATATCTCACGCGCGAGCGCCAAGATATGCCGCTTGCAATTCGGCTATCGGGTGTGAGACAGCGTTCTTCATCACTCTGCGGGGAGAAAGGCCTCGAGGCGCGTATAGCACTGTTCAGCGTTGCGTCGTCATATTGGAAGAACAGGTCAAGGTTCTCTCTAAGAGTCGCTCAATAATACGGGTTAAGTAAAGCAAAGTAGGGAATAAGTGGCGGAAGTGCTCACGATTTGGGGTATGATGGTGATACTCGAGCGGTGCGCGTCTGGAAGGGAGGTGCAAACACATACAAGCGTGAAAGTTCTGGTGTGACATGAGTCATGATGCGGGATGTTGGAGTCGTGTCCAGCCACCTACAAAGCGGACAAGCTTATCAGTAGGGGGCAGTGCGGGTTATTTGGAGATGCACCTCAAGCTTGTTCCCAGGACAGACTCGATCAGTTTCCAGGGGATCGGCCTTAACGCCGTTAGAGCGCCAAACACGTATACACCAGACCCTGTCGTGAATCTGCTCTCCATCACTAGCATGATAAACCCGCAAATAGCGAGCTAGCTAGAAAATGTAAGATCAATGGTCGTCAGCAAGAAACTGCCAAAACAGTGGAGGCTAAATACTTACAAAGCGATGTTAACCTGCTCCGGCGGGTAGACATTGTATTGGTCGACCCAGTGACCCATGAACTACGTTTGTATAGTCTGGAAGGCGCCGCAAAGCAACAAGCCGCAAACAAACACTATCCAAAACGTGATTGATTGCGTTCCTCCCAAACCATTAATAAACAGCATAACTTCATGTTACATCAGCGAGCTTCGAAATGCGGAAACGCTGGATCACGCGCTCACCTGCGTCCTAGATAACGTGTCCCTCGGTGAGCTCTCCGGCTAAGCTCAGCTTAGCTTACCGTCCGCCAGCTTCGCCTTTTCGCTTGGTTCCTCGGCACCGATTTCCTTCTCAGCGTCCTTAAGGGCGCGGGAGCCCTCAGCGACCTCCTCTGCCGGGGTGTTGTCTTTCTTGAGCGCTTCTGAGATCAAACTGCGGCTAGCAATGCGGCCGTCCTGGCCAAGCAAAACGACGTAGTTCGCGAAGGGGCTATCATTGCGACTTGTGCATCTGGGGTATGTTCGGAATGACGATGGGTTGTCGAGTGGAAAAGAGTGAGAAGACAAGCAACACAGTTCATCCGCGAAACAAGTCGCCTTTGGAGCAGTTGTTGACGATTTAGCGCACGGTGTGAACATCCAGAGCAACCAGATCCTTTGGGAGAATGATGTCAAGAAAAGGCGCTACGATAGTTCAGCGGTAAAAGTACTCACGTTATTCAAGAAAAGGAACTGAGCTGAAGAATATACTGTATCATGGCTCGGGCGAGAGTGACATGGGCCTTCCGCTTCTGATTGCGAGTCCGCCCAAGAGGAACATACTCCATCGCCAATCTCTCCAGAGAGTCATACTGTGACGTGACGGATCCTAGCGATCGTGACAAGACTTTTAAAGTCTTAGTAACCAGGCGATATTTGTGAAAGTGTCGCATCGTTGCTATAATTACTGTGACCCACCGCACCCATCGTGTCCCCGTTGCAATTTATGCCACACATATCACCAATCACGGCGTACAAATAACGCTAACACAATATCTATGGAATGGTCGTAATATCTAGGTGTTAGTATCACCAATAACAGCACGTTTGCGGCGACAACACAACGTGCAAGTTTTGACAATGGATGGTCATAATGAGGGTGCGTTTATTACCTCTCTGTTGTACGAGTTATGTTGGTTAAGATACATGTGACAGGTGGAATCGAATATGATGCGGTCATATTCACACACAGTTGCGATCGGAGTCGGTGTGGCAAGATCTACTAGTGACTAGCGGACGTAGTTGCAGCTTTTTCACGGCTCAATATCATGATTATGTTGTGCTCCGAGTCAGAACTCGTACATTACTACCTCGTGAACGCTTTCTGTATCCGACTCTGAGCCTCCCATGTCCGAGCCGCCGTCCCCACCTTCCAGCTCGTCGGCCTCTTCCATAGTAGGCTGGTCTTCGTCAGATGGGATCTCATATCGCTCGAGTTCCCTGTCACTGCTTGAGGCAATAAGCGCGTTTGCTTCATGAGTGAAATCGGGCGGGTTGCGATGACCGATACCCCATCCCAGGTATCGCATCATCATATCCCGATCGACGAATCTGAGTATGAGTTAGCGAAGATAACAAAGCTTGCACAGACTGCACATACCTTGAGACATAATAGTTCACCCAATCGCCCGTCGAAAAATCCCGCGCCTGGGATGGATGGAGTAAGTGGGGTGTTTTCCCATATGCAAAAGCTGGTATCAAATGGCATGCTCGAATCACGCGTGCCGGATCGAGAAAGCCAAATGCGCCTGAAGGATCGTCTTCTGGAACCCAGCCAATTTGGTCCAATCACACAGGCAGCCAGCCCTTCGGGAACCAAAAACCTGTGAAATAGATCTCGGTGATCTGAATTGATCGAGGGTTCTACTTAGGAAAACTTGAACATGCGGGTACTCACCGACAACCACAGCAGCAAAGCACTTGACAGCTGAGAGAACTCCTTCCTCATGGGTTCGGTGCTCCAAGTCATCGTAGGCATGTACTGCCACATAGAATAGTGGGCGGACACAGGATGCAACCACAGCGAGTAAATCCCTGTGAAAAAAAAAAAGGTCCCTCCCACTGCCCGCGAACGATAGATCTCAGTCAGCAATCATCGCGGCAACTTGTATTAGTTTACAAACCTATGCGACACGCTAAACGGCATCAGTGCTGAGATCGGTTACTGTAATAAGGGGTGCCGGCTTGACGTCCATATAATCCGTGAGCATGATTCGCAGGTTGGTGTGTGACAGACTTGTGATGCGATAATAACAGCTACGGCCGTGCGACATTAGCATGACACTCCATCTCAGCTGTCAAAGTAAAATCTCACCTGCAATATCCCTACCCTCAAATCACGAGCGGGTTTCCATGTGGCCTGATTTTTCGACATGTCCCTGAAGTAAGGGGCAGCCATCAAGTGCACATATAAGCGGCTGCCAGTGTCTCGTAAGTTCACCGTTCACCAATCAAACCCGGCCATGTCAAGTAACTCAACTTTGCCACTTCCAACCCCCGCGCAGAGAACACCAGGGAATGGTCTCAGGCGTCCCCACAGGTCTGGCATGTCAGGCCTAACTAGAAAGAAGAACCGTCGACATCGACGACAACTCCGACAACCAGAATTCTCACCGACCCCTCCGGAAGAAGAAGACGACACACCCACAAGGAAAAGGGCAAGGCGAGACAGTTCCAGCGATGATGGTAGTAGCAGCAGTGACAGGTGAGTACATCTCTTTAATTGCTTGTTGAACGCCCCTCACTGTTTACCTCAGCTATGAAGACGATGTTCCCTCAGATCGTCCTCTCATTCACAGAAAGTACTGGAGGTCCAAAGGTAAAATCCTTGGCCGGTGCGTAGAAATGTGGGACACCTTCAATGGCATACTGGACCAAGGTGTATCACGCAATCCGGAAGTCAACGAAGACTACATGCACACGGAGTTGTAAGTGATCAATTCTATAGTCGTTGAGTATGTTAACTGGCTACCAATAGTCAGAACCAACAATACCAAAAGTTCCTCTTGTTACTCAAGGTTTCGCCGGCCATGGCCAAGCTGCTGGAGAGAGTCGGCTCTGACATTGGGCAGGCATTCACCAAACAGCTTGACGAAGTGGTGCGTCTGTGACACCTTATCAAATGGTTCTCTCATTTATCTGCTCAGATTGATGTTGGCCGTAAGCGTGCCAGGCGGGTGGATGTGAGTGGGGTTCGTGGTGCAATCGGACAGTGGCCAGGAATCATATGGAACCCCCCATTCCCCGTGTCGCGACAGCTTCTCGGGTTCAACCACCCAATCACCGGTGAGCACTTATGCCCTGCACACCTTGATTGGGGTGATGAGAAGTGAGTCTATCTGAGTCATTACAATCAAGTCTAACATTTGCTTTTTCAATTTAGTGTCTGCGAGCGACTGCGTCGTGGTGTAGAGGAGGTCACCGCCACGGACCTCCCCTCATTCCTCTGGCTCAAGGGAACCTTCGATATCGAGGACCCATACAAAGGGTTCCTCCGTGGACCGTTGCTCGTCATGGTATGGCTCAATAATATCGAACTTCGGTAACTAATGGTATTCAATAGGCATATAAACATATTTTCATTTCCCCAAGCTCCGCAAAGGAGGCTGACAAGTCAACTCGGGGCGGCAATGCTGCCTTGCACGACATCCAATTCGTTACATACGAGTCAATCGCTTATGTTGCAACAGTGGTAAGAGGGCTAATGTTGCATGCGTCCTAGTTCTCACCAGTGTATAGACCAGATTCGCACTTTCTGACGAGGCAACCTTTGGCGCCGGTGGACCCAGTGCTTCCAGGAGACAGCGCAGCGGATTCCCCTACCGCGATTTCTACCGGGAGCTCATTGAACACAAGTCGCTCATGTCGAGTGAGGAACTCAGCAGCCTCATCGAGTGGTGGACTGGGTAGGTTGATTTCTCCGCTCCATTTATGATACTCACTCTGCTTTGAACACAGGATTATATTCCCCCGTACTGTCTACACGAGTGGGAGCATGAAGCAGGACAGTCTGGGAGCAATGATACGGGAACGGATCAAGGCGAAGCGGATTGAAGCAGCAAGAAGGACAGCCCAGCCTGCACAGGCAACGATACCTGAGGCTGAGGCTGAGGACGAAAACTGGGAATGAGATCGCATTGCACCCCTCGTGTCACTTTTGTTGTCGTTGTTATAGTGAAATAATCATGCTATCTTGCTGTCGTAACCCTCCAAACTGTCCAGTGTAACCCTTGAGTATACCGCGTCATAAATGGCTCACAACAACGACATAGGTGATATACAATGCCAGTGCGATCAAGTCATTGCACCCTGCCTGCACAGTTGCAACGAAGTCACGACCTCACCAAGGCGCAGGCACAACAGGGATATGATGCCCAATGCAAGACGTTGTATCTAACTACACTGCAAACATTACCTTTCCTAAGGCCTGTCACATTGCACTACAACGACGACACCACCACATATAAGGTATGATACGTTTGAACACGACAGCCAACGCCTTCCATCGTACGTCAACATATCTCCATTACGAACATCCCTAATCCCGGTCATGTTGCGACACGACCCCCCCAGCTGGTTGCTGTATCCAAACATATCAACCACACGACCTCTCCCAACGTTCATTGCAACCAGATATACCAAAGTCATAACCCACCCCGCCGGGAATCGCAACGTAATTGCAATGTCGTCACTACCCCCCCTGCGAGGGAATACAATCGAGCATAATGTCATCATAACTCCCCATACGGCTTGACATATCATGTTACAACCAAACATAAGTACTGTTGTATCTCATAGTAACCCATCACGAGCACCAGTAGGTGACGATGTGTGCAATCACAACGACTACGTGATCTAAGAGTCATCAATAAGTCAAGACATAACGCTCTCTCGTATATCACAGCGGGTTGTTGTTCTCGTAGCGCGTTATAACCCCATCATGACCACATCGCGATTTCCAATAGAAATTGGCGATGTCGTATTAAGTCAGCACGAATTGGGTCGTGACGTAACCGAAGCGCGCTGAACGGCGGCGCGCTCTGAGCAAAAGTCGTCGCTATCTGGGGCAAGGCCCTTGGCCAGGACATCCTCTCAACTCTCAACCAACACACAGAGTCCTCCGTAGAAGCGTTCGAGAGCACGGGTCAAGGCGTGCGCGCAGCCGTCACTGTGGGCACAGTCGCACTCGGACGTTTCGGTTAAGAATGATCTCATTGAGAATTAATTATCTTTGTTCGCTCACGACCAATACACCTATCTTCGAATGTGTAGAGTAGACTATGGCGCTCCATCTACCTGGACGACGTGCTCTGTCAACATACGTAGTACGATCTCGTTTTTTCTCCGTCCTGTCATCCGCTGCGCCAGCTGGAGTGGGGTCCTTCCTTGTTTGTCCTTGGCACCTGCACACGCGCCGTGGTCGAGCAGCAGGCGTATAATCTTGGGGGCGCCTGCGTACGATGCTTCGTGTAACGGAGTCTGTCCATCATCGTACTCGGCATTTACGTTCGCGCCTCGCTCAAGCAGAAGGCGCACGACCTCCGCCTCCCCCTTCGATGACGCTAGATGCAACGGCGTCTGTTCGTCCGCAGTCTCGGCCTCTATATCTGCAACGTAGTCAAGCAGGAGTCGCACAACTTCAAGCCTCCCATGATATGATGCGAAATGTAACGGCGTCCAGGAATTCTCGTCCTTTATGCTGGTATCGGCTCCATGTTTAAGTAATAACCCCACAGTCTCCACGTAACCGTGAGATGATGCTAGGTGCAAAGCAGTATAGCCCCCGTCGCACACAGCGTTGATGCGTACACCGTGCCCTAGTAACGTCTGAACGACCTCTAGGTGTCCATTGTATGCGGCCTTCATAATCGAAAGCCAGCGATCGCTGTCCTGCGCCTCTGCATCCGCGCCGTGGGTGAGTAACCACTGTACGACATCGATAAGTCCCTCCTCCGATGCAGCTAGTAGTGGGGTTTGATCATAGAAGTGGCCGCGGGGATCCACGACAGCGCCATGCCGATGCAATAGCTCTGCCACCTTGAAGTGTCTCTTGTGCAATGCCGCCGCCAGTGGACTGTGGTTAGAGCCACCCCACGCATTTACTTGCTCTGGATGCTCGACGATGATGCGCGTTGCCAGCTCACGAAATCCGCACAACGAAGCATAATACAGTGGTGATCCAGGATCCGTAATCCCGTAACTTCCGAAGTGAGGCCAGCAATCGTCCATGTTGTATAACTGGCGCCAAGCCGCAAGATGTGGATTCGCTGAGTCAAAAAGACGACGTATCCCGTCTTCGATCCGTAACGACACCCCCCCGAACTGCGCATGATCCACCCAATGCTGACTGGCATATTTCGCGAGCGGAAGGCTACGTTCAACCTGGCTATTGTCGGAGCTGTCGTTCAACTGAAGAAGAGTCCCCAAGCAAGCCTGGGTGAGTGTCGTGTGCGCAGGCCCGGCCGTGATATGAAGGTGCGATATGTCTCTGTTGGAAGTGGAAAGGCGATCGGAGGTCAAGAATTCCTTGACCGAAAAATGTGAAAACTGAATGACGCGAGAACGACCGTTGTCCACGACGGTGATTAAGCTGGAACATGTAGATAGCACAGCTTGTTGCCGATCCTCCCACCCCCAATTCTTGTTCAACTTTGGTGTGGCTCCGTCGGCGTTTTCGAAGTCAATCGCAAGTATTTCTGCTAGCTCCTCGACACGCAGGGGCCGGATCGCCACCGTAAGACATTGTAAGAGACGATGAGCATGGTCTCGGTTGGCCATCACAATCTCCTTTAATACACGTTCGTATGTCTCGTCCAATGAATTCGGCAATTCGTTAAGGGAACGTCGGATGCTTTGCGGAAAACAATGTTGCAACACTTCTAGCTGACAGAAAACCCATCGGAACCTGTCAAATAATCAGCAAGTGTCGCAACATTGTTACACACTCTTAACATACATTCCATCGGCTCTTTCTGTGAGCGTCTCAATAACCAGTTCTTTATCCTGATTCCTCCACCTCCCCATCGCCGTATCAGAGTCCGCATAGACAACAGATCTGACATAGCCTGCAATGTCCTTTTTCTGTCCACTTTCGTCGTGAATAGAGACAGGGTGAAAAGCCAGGGGCTCAAGCGCGGATCGGATGTCGACTTCTGGGCGGCTTGTGACACAGACGTGAAGATTTGAAATGTTGAGGCCGACAAGGTCCTTCAAGAAATCAAGGACTTGTTTACGGGCAGATGGGATTCCAGTGGTATTGGGACATTCGTCTAGCGCGTCCAAGATGATGTAGATTGGGCCTTGGTCGGGCAGTGTGAGCATCTCTTTAAGACATCCAATCATCGTGCTGGTGCTGGGCTTATTTGCGCCATCATCGTGTACCTTATAAAAGCGAGAGAGTATGTCGCAACAACTGTCGGAGCGAGCGGAGAGCTGTGTAAGGAAGGAAGGAAGTGCGTTGTGGAGGTTTTGTTTATCTGTGTCCCTAAAATCGAAATAGAAGTACACCACGGAGGCTAGTCCAGCGTCCCGCAACGCCATTATATCTTGGATGATTGCAGAGCTGTTTGGCAGCTTAAGTTTCTCAGAGGTGAACTCTATAAGTGATAACATACCAAAGTATGCTCTTCCCTGAGCCCGCTACATGATTCGAAACGGTCAAAATCTGCCAGCGGTGGGGTATAAAGAGAGGGGCGCACGTTTCCCGTGGATCCACAACAAGGATGTGGAGGATTTGGACTTCCATTCAATGAATATACTACCCTGGAAGAACCATGTTGCCGTCCCTTCGTGCTGAGCGCTGTACGCAATATTTTGATTCGTCGATGGATCCGGCGGAGACAGCCACGCTCGGTTGTCCGCCCGCACCTGGCCCCCTGCCGTGGAATTTCAGTTCTAGCAACCAAAGAGTAGCAGGAGTAAAGAAACACGAACGCCTATTTTCGTCTATAATGTTTACCGTCTGTTGCACCAGACCCTTCATTTCCTTGCCGTCTAGTAATAGGTGGGGTTTAGAATGGCACTTGTGAGTAATTAACATGTTGAACGTACGGTCAATAACCAGGCTGACTTTGTTGCCGACCTCCTTGACTTTGTCATCGACGCCCTTTACTGCTTCGCTGACAATATTTACTCCGTCCTCGACACGGTGCGCGACTTTCAGGACCTGAACAGTTGCCATCCGGGCCTCCTCCTGCGTCAATCTATCCAATCTGCCCAGCGCGTCTTCGAGATCTCTCCTTCCAATTAGTTTCTTGAGGTATTTCTCTATATTTCGATCAGCGATGCGCAACACATCACCAGGGGTCAACTCACTCGCTCGTCCCTGCTTCATCTCCTTCGTCACAATCGCAAATATTCCAAGCACTTCGGCCATTATCTTTACGATGATGGCCGTCATTGCCTCCGTCGTCGGCACCTCGGTGTAAGTCTCGAGTCGTCTGAAAAAGTTCTCAATACGCTCGAATATATCAATGAGCGTATCCTGGCTCGCAATGACGTCCTTTGCCGCCTGCGTGGATTCGGTATCAGAAAATCCTGGGTAACGGTGATGCAAGACGACAGCTACCGAAAGGAGGACACCGGCCCCGGAGAAGATAACGTTTGCGGGCGAGAACACCTGCATATATGGTATCAGAGGTCAGATTGTGGAAGGATCGTCAATGGGATTTACTAGTCCAAGCCCCGCGCCAAGAACAGAAGAGAACGCATAAAGGACGTTGACGGTCGGGTTCAACCATCTTGTCAATTTGTCGTTGTCAGCCGTAGATTCCTCGAATTGTTGGGCTTGGGTACGAAGGACGGCGAGAATGTCGGCGGGAGAGCTGCAGGTCTGGAACTGGGCCATCAATGGATGCGTGAGAAGGTCATTCTTCGTCTTTTTTTCATAGGTTTTCAGGGAAGCAACAAAGATGTTCCGGAAATTGGAAGAAGAGGAAGCTGTAGGAGGTGTCTGAGACATTATGACAGCAGTGAGGACGCGGAGAGGTGTATGAGGGCGTAGTACGGGTGACAAGTCTCGGGACGGAAAACGGTCCATTCACGACGTAATCACAGTCCAGTAAGCTACTCTGCTACTACTCGTCTTCCCCATCCAAATGAAACGCAGCTACTGTAAACTTGGAACTCGTGCAAGCGACACTGGCACCGTTCATCTTCGTCAACGCCTCGTTCGATGTCGACGCAATCATCCGCCTAGGTCTGTACCTCCATTTTCATGGATCGAGACCCTTTCATTTCACAACTTACTTTCCTGCCTCTACAATCTTTTCAGTTCCATTTGCTGCACAGGCCAGCACTTTTTCCCGCGTTTTTTTTCTTGCCTGTGGCACACCAGTATTGTTCCCTTTTGCCTTCCATGGATTGTTCAATTTCGTGCCTTGGGCCTGCTCCAAACCTTTATCACAAAAGCTGATTCCACCTTTTCTTTTAGGGCTGAGTCGTTTCTCGCGCGAATATTTTCTACCACCCTCGTTCTGTGAATGTCAGAGGGCCGCCTGTGGCCTATCGACTTCCTTCATTCCATGGCTCATATAATGGCCAGCCCAACCCCACGGCTTCTACGACATCTTTTCATCTGCGCTCCCCTCCGCTTGCTGCACAACCCGTCTCCAGTCAGATCCGCCGTATAGTCCCCCCTTCAACCACGACACTAGCCAGATGGTAGCTCTGGAACCTTCCCCATCTCCGACCCTTCCTCGAACCAATAAAGTCTCCTCCATCAACTGTCTCCGCAGCGGGCTCATTCTCATAGTCAGTCCGACCTGCTCCAACATAGTCCCATTCAGCCGTGGGTTTTGCGCGACCTGTACCACGTAACGCTCCATCACAGCCCAGCTCCGTATGCCTTCCAAATGACTCCCGAGCTAATTGCGGAAATCGATCAAGCCCATTCCCTGGGTGCGGGCATATTGGGAGTGAGATATGCTGGAACGGTATGTTTGGGGCGTTGTCTCTCGAATCTACCCAGCTTGAACCCAATTCTCTCCCTCAGAAATTCACCCTTGAGCGTGCTCGTGACGAAGGGCGCCTAAACTCGCGCACGTTGGAGGCGGGCCCGTTGGGATGCAAAATCGCGACGTGAAAGGGACCACATGACCTAAGGGCTTCACCCCGCTTCAGCATGAAGCGCGATCAAGTGATTTCCCGTATGGGATTCTCTCCCAGCAGCCCTCTCCGAAACTCAAGTCCAGCATGCTGACTCTCCCAAGTATCTTTGCTTCTCTCAGTGGTCCCCCCCAGCGACCACCATGCCTTTTACACTCACGACGATCGCGAACTTCGATCAGCCCCGCTGCGGCTGCCTTTCCGCCAAGCCCTCCCACCCTTCGTCAGCATGTGCCATATATGCGGTCAACGCCTCCCCCAGTCGCTCAGCTCCGCCACTCAATCGCCGATGGGCCAGTTTGTTAATGCGTGGACCCCAGATAACTCCCTACCGTGCTAGGAGGATCTCGAAGAAGATGAAAGGAATAATAACTAGGAACAAGAGCGCGACCGATGGATTCTTATCGGAAGCGAGTACGGTCGGCCACCCATGGGTGCAAGCATGGGTGCTAACAGGAAGTGCGTGAGTGAGCGCCGACATCATGCCGCTGCGTCTCTTACGCCCTCATTCGATCTTCTTCCCGAAGGGTATGCTCTCTGCTACGACACACGTCACCAGTGCAGTGGCCGTGAAAGTCCTGTTCAATTCTAACGAAAGAACTGGGACGAAACGAAGCGGAAGCACGGCGTCGATGATGAGGAGCATGTGCAAGACTTTAATCGCATACAGTCCCAGGTGAGTTGTACACCACTTTCTTCATCCACTAGCTTGCCTCCTGAACGCGGCATCGGGATGCGTGATTCACCTGTACATTCGCAGCGAGCACAAGCACAACAACAATTATTCAACGACACCGAGCCAAGGCTCCGCGGACTTGCTCTGCACATTCGATGCAGCAAGCTTCAAGAACACGCTAGAACAGCGTATACCGACCTTACCAGTGCGTCATCTTGGCGCTCATCAGACGCGTGCACTCAGATCCAGATTCCTGACATCAGTTGTTGACTTCCTGTGACAGCCAAGGTAATTTAGGGAACGACTTCCAGTGGTCTGGAGCTCCTGATGCTATTGAGTTTGTTTCATAGTTTTCGTCTTGGCTGCACAGCCTCCCGCATCAGTCTCGCTCTCACCAGGTCTCATAATATTCTATCCAGCTTGACCCCGTTCATATATTCAGTCTGCTCAACATTCGAGTTCGCCGCAACACGTACAGGTATGCATTATTCCTCAGCTCTGTTCGGCTCGGCGCGTATCTCATGCTTAAGCTCATACTAGATTCCTCACTGGCGAGCTGGTTCAGTTAATGCTCGCCAAGTTCCCGTATTTCGTTCCGCCTGCGAACTTGAAAACCGATAGAGTGGCAATACGAGAAGCCTGCGAGTGGTGAAGGTTGCTGTTCAGAGTGGGTGCACCAGGGCTTTGGTCACGGCATCCAACGTGGACCAGACGGTCAGTGCCTATGATAGAAGCGGGAGCGACTTTTTACACTTTCAGAAATGATTGATTGACTCTCGGGTGTAGCCGAAAAGTTATATACAAAAAAGGACCTATGATTCTGGTTCGCCTCCTGTGCCCCACGCGCGCCGAAAAGGTTGCGCTACATGGCGGCGGCGAGTGAGGCGTCCGAGGACTGTCCCAATGCTAAGTCTAGCGACAGTCCGAGTCCGGCCGATTGCTCGTAGAATATGTTCATCTGCTTCGTGACGAGCGCTTCAGGCGCGAGCCGCGCTTCTGGGCGCCAGTGTAGAGAGTGGTGATGTAGAAGGATATCGGGCGCGGGCGTTGGTTTCGGTGGGGTTGTGTTGGGTGTGGGTGCTCGCGGTGGCTAGTATTGGGGTTGGAGAACCTCGAGGATGCGGTCTTCGACATCGAGGAAGAAGTGGTCGATAAGCCCTTGGATGTGCACATGAGCATGCGCAGACGGTCGTGAGCATCCATATGTGGGGGTTCATCACCATGAACCATGACTGGAACGTGGGGGGATGATGACACTCTGCTGTTCGTTAGATCATGTCATTCACTAATGGGAAGGGGTAACGACGCACCTTGGGCCCAAAACTCGCGGTCCTCCTCCGCACAACCAGCAGTCCAGCACATAGCTGTTCATATAGTGCCAACATGCGCCGCGCTACCATACCCAAGCACGCCAAAGACTTTGAGAAACACTCTCATTGCCGTCGGCGATTGCTTCAGCTTGCGCGTGAGCCACGACTTCTCTGGTAGTGGTGCCTTTGCATGCTGGTACGGTTTGGTCAGGCCAGGGTACGGTTTCGATGCGGGCGCGGAAGCATACTATCAAAGTAAATATGCATGTCGTTGAATGCATAGAGGACACCAAAAGTGCCGCACTGCATGAGATTCAGAGCGCAGGAGGTCTTGGGTTCCAGCGCGGCTACGGGGGATACATCGGGCCGTCGGGCTGAGATATATGAACAGTTATACTTTTTGGAAGTGGCGCAACTGCTCTCTACTACTCCAGCGCTCACTCGCTCATTGGCTACTCTGTCTCTGACCAGTGCCACCTTTCTCAAGGCCTTCTATCTCCACATATGATCCACAAAGCGCATTTCTTTGCTTCTTGTTCAAGTTTGGAATGCATCTCGGTCAGCTAAACCATCTTCTTCGATCCAATCACCGCGGGTGTCGAAGTGTATAATCTTTCTCCCCGGGATGGCCTTCAGGGAGATCATGCTGCGACGGAGGCTTAATGGGATGAAATGCAGACTATGGCACGAAGGAAGCTTGCCCAACCCTCGAGACAATGCGAAAGTAGAAAACGTGAACACTACTGAAACAGGCATAGGCGCAACGAGTTAAGGAGCTCGCAGGTTCTTACGTATGTATCCTACAGGGATTTATCCGTGTTTCTCGTTTAAATAGACGGCGAGTAAGAAGAAGCCCCACAAGGCCCATCGATGACTAGCCTCCCTACAACACTATTCACGCTCCTAGCAGGACTTTCCCTCCTCGCTTTTATCCACCTTCGCCGTCGTGGCAGCTCCCTTGCACACCTCAGAGGACCGCAATCATCTTCGTTTTGGCTAGGCATGATGCACTAATTCCACGCCATGTGGACATCGCACTCATTACATGATTTCGCAGGTAACGATGCCGACATTCGATACCAAGATGAAGTAGGGGACTGCGAGCTTAAGTGGATGCGCGAATATGGTAGTGCGTGGCGTCGTGCTGGATGCTTTAGCGTAAGTGTAAGCTACTCGCAGATCGTTCTCCTATTTATCGGAACCACAGATAGATCGCTTAATGTTGGCCGACCCAAAAGCGATCAAATACATCCTGCACTCCCCTGGATATCGTTTCCACAAAGCGATAGCGGCAACCCAGTTAAATAAGATTGTGGCAGGAAGCGGATTGGTTGCTGCTCACGGTTTGTGCCCCTTTGGACGGTTTTATGCTTTAAACTCATAGATTTAGCTCTACAGACCAGGCTCATCACCGTCAGCGGAAGATTATGACCCCAGCTTTCAGTCCTCTTCAGGTGCAATCCTTCCTTCCATTGTTCCACAAGACGGCGTCAAAGGTTTGACATTTGAAGATGAACTTGGGGGATGCGTCGTGATTTGATGGCATATAGCTTGTCCAAAAGTGGAAAGAAGTCATTGCTGCCGACCCATCTGGACAGCCAATTGTGAACGTGACTGGGTGGTTCTCACGCGCGGCACTCGACGTTATTGGAGAAGGTTTGTCTCGTACTTCTGCTGCTCTGACGTGGCATACTAACTGTAAACCTAAAGCCGGTTTCGACTTCCAATTCGAGTCGCTCGACGACATGAAGAACTCACTGGCTTTGCGAAATGAAGATATGTTGTAAGGCGTAACATCTTTATCTACTTTTATGTATGATGATATATCACTGTCATAGCATCGAATCCTCGCTGTACCCTCCTTGGTACGATATCATCTTCAAGGAGACCTGGAAGTACATCCCAGGACCACTGCTCGAATATGTCCGCTACTTGCCTACGCGCGAGTATCGCGGATTCCGTTCCTGGCTGGACAATGTCCGCGAATTTTCTAGGGGACTGATCAAGCAGAGTATGATCAGAGGTGACGGGAACGACATCATGAGCGTGCTTTTGCGCGCGAACGGATCCTCCAACCCCAAGGACAAGATGCTTGATGATGAGTTGGTCGATCAAGTCGCGTACGTCACATGATTGACAGAGGGCACTATTTCGCTTACGTTGACTACAGCACGTTTCTTTCTGCCGGGCATGAAACTTCTGCCAAAGCTTTGTTGTGGTACTTCTACGCAATTGCAAAGCATCCCGAGGCTCAGGCACGCATCCGAGAAGAGATCGCACTTGTCCGTGCCAGAGACGCTGGAGAGGAGTTTACCGTCGCAGATCTCGATGGTATGGTATATACGCTGGCTACGATAAAGGTGGCGTTTTGATTTTTACCTTTTTTGTACTCCGGTTGTTGTTGCTTATGAGGTGTAGGAGTCGATGAGACTCGATCCCATCCTCTGGAACATTGTCAGGATAGCGGGTCGGGACGACATAGTTCCATTGGCTTTCCCGATCACGACTAAGTCTGGCGAACGAATTATATCAATTCCCATCAAGAAGGGGACACCAATTGATATTTCTACAATCGCCTATAATCGGTAAATCTGATTTCGCCGATATCGCATTGTGTGGGCAGGTAGCTGAATAGGAACCCAGTCTCCCAAATGTGTGGGGTGAGGATGCGGACGAGTGGAACCCAGAGCGCTTCCTAGATCCGCAGAGGGATGTTAAAGAAGCATCGTCCAATATCGGGCTTTTTAGCAACTCGTGAGTACATTTCCACCGTAATCGTAACCGCATTTGACTTACGACTTTCTCCAGGATGAGCTTCTGTATGTACCCGAATGACTCAAACTAATGCGCGTCTTTTGATACCTGAGCTTTCTAGCAACCGGCACTCGTGGATGCATTGGCTGGCGATTCTCGTGAGTTCCGTCCGCGTAGCACAGTGCTACGAGCTGAGACTGTTTGCAGAGTTCTTGAGATCCAGGTCATAATTGTTGCGCTCCTGGAGAATTTTGAATTTTCGCTTCCTCCCCAAAATGAGAAAACGAAGATCCGTCGCAGGCCGTGTCAACTTATGTTGCCTCAGGCCGATGGAGAGAAGGGTGTTTGGATGGGTCTTCATATCAAGCGAGTAAACTGATAGATGGTAGGCGATGCAGATCTGTGCTGTATTTTCTGAGCCTTCGTGGCTGAAGAAGAATGTATAAGTCGACATCCATCAAGCATGGAGACCGGAAGAGGATCAGTTTACTACACTGGTTTTAAGATTGGACGGTATTGACTTCACAAGGAGGTATTTATTCCCTTGTATAGGCATCTCACGTCGGGATCATCACTTTGCAAGGCGCTTCAGCCAATGCTCGCTACATTCCTTCATCTCGTTCAACCTGTGAACTCGAACGCTGTGAGTGGAAATGTGGACCCACGCTACGGTAAATTTGACCCAATTTCTGCGCCATCGGAACGAACGAATAGGGCCGAGGACTCGGGATGTGTACCAAGATCCAAGGCACATATACATGTCAGAGTTGTCTGTATATTTTCCACTGGCAGATTTGTTGACGCGTTTGCTGAAGTTTGAAACGTTGTCGTTGGGAGGGGAACAGGCACTACCATTGGTTTGGCTAAGAGTGCCACTCTGCCACTGAGGCCTTTCAATACTTTTGAAGAATCCCCGACTGAAGTAGCAGTAAACCCTCCGAGTCACCGCCAACGACCTCACGAGGGGTCCTACCCTGGGAAGGCCTTCCTCAGGCTAGAGTTCTCGTTCTCCGACGACCAGTTTACGCCCATCTGTCACACAAGCAAGACGTAGTTCTTTTTGTCCATTTTTGATAAGATACTAGTCTACCGTGTCCTAAATAGTCCAAAGGGTCCCTAGATTGCGAATCAAATCCTGCATTTGGTATCTTGTGTCATCTTGGCGCTCAGGACCCACTCAGTGACTCAGGGTCGCGTTCTCTCAGATCCGCAGGACCCTTGGCATCAGTTGTTGACTTCCGGTTGACTGTGGAGCTCCAGATTCTGTCAAAATTGTTTTCTTCGTGGGTGCACAGCTGGGGATGCTATACACCATGTGGTTAAGTCCGATGCCAAGCACGTGCCCACAGATTACGTCCGCCGCCCTGACAGGCGCTCAACGTTCAACGTTCAACGTTCAACACTCGTTCAACCTTCGAGTTCGCCACAACCCGTAACGCGTAACTGTGCATTGTTTCCTGTCTCTGTTGGGCCGGGTGGTTTCGTGTCAACCATTCTCATCGTATTTCCGAAAAGCATGCATTCGTGACTTGTTTTTGTTGGTTGCATACGAGCTTCCCAGAGGCTCACTGCACACCGCCCCTTTAAGCGTTATGGGCGGTGTGGCTGTTTGTCTGAGTCATTGATTCCGAGTCATTGATAGGCACATGACGCATGTCAATGATGCGCCCTGAGAATAAGTTATTTCGGCGCAAGTGAGCAAGGCTATTGTTTCCCCTCGAATTGCTACACCAACAAACTACTTGCTATCAGCACCATGTATTCATCTTCCGAGACGTCGATAAACTACAAAGCGATCCTTGAAGCCGCCTTGAGCGACTACAAGAAGAAGACTGGAACGGAGCTTCTAGACAACCCACTCGCTACAGAGGCGCAACGCTGTGACACAGTCGATGCAGCCCTAACCATACTTCAAGATCAAGCCAAGGCGTTTCCGCAGTCTAAGGATGGTGATCAGAGGTTAATGGAGCAGATAGGCCCATTGGCTAAAGTCCTCTTCTCATTTTCTGAGACTCTCGCGTTCCGTAATGTTGGACTGGTACTTCAAGTTCTCATTCGTGGTGACTCGAGGAGGATTTTAACGTCATTGCACAGGCGTTGCACCCCGTAAAAGGAATCATTGCTGGCATATCTGTCCTTCTTGCTGTCCGTTTCCTCGCTTTGGTTCAATTTTCCGTTGAACCCGTTTAATGCCAAAATTATAGGCAGCAAAGGATGTGAGGGGAGCCACGATGCGCTTGTCCAACTTTTCCAGTACATCGAACTCTTTTTCAGGCCTCTTGGGGATTATCCCCATATTTCGTCGACTACGGAAATGGCAGAGGTGTTTGTGAAGATCACGGCCGAGGCACTCTCTGTCCTTTCCATTGCGACGAAGGAGGTGAGACGATGGCGAGCAAGTGAGCGTTTTCTCTGACACATTCTTAACGCCATTCCATCTAATACTTGATAGAAATTTATTTCAGGAACCTACTTGGAAGGACGGATATTCTAGAAGCTCTCAAGAGGATGGATGACCTGATTAAGGAGGAGATACGGATGGCTATGAAGGTCGCTA